>JAABOM020000103.1:3327832-3347975 GCA_011800125.2 Solanum clarkiae
TTCGACGCTCCTCATGGGTCATCTGGAAACAGCCGCTTTATGTTTTTAAACATAGGGGTTAGGCTGCGTACATCCGAACCCCCCTTACCCCGCAATGAGCGGGAGCCTTTTGAGGCACTGGGGTATGTTGTTGTTGTTGTTGTTGTACATATTTAGAAACTACATTTTGAAAGTACGATACGTCATATATCTTATTACTCTTTTTTATCTCAAAGATTTTCTTGTTCGACTCTCGAAATCTGAACAATTTCATATAAATAGAGACAAAAGGAACATATGTTTTGTCTGATTTACATATTTAGAAGCTACATAAAAAGTACGATAACTCGCATATCTTATTACTCCTATTCAAAGATTTCCTTGTTTGACTCCTAAGATTTGAACTATGTCATATGAATTGAAACATAAGGAATATATATTTTGTTTAGTTTACATATTTAGAGACTACGTAAAAAATATCTCAAACATTTTCTTAATTGACTCTCAAAATCTAAACAATGCCATTTATATTAGGATAGAAGGAACATATATTGTGTCTAATTTTTGATATTTTATCTTAATGCAGCTTGGTGGGAAGCTGCATTAATCCTTGGACTTCTTGAAGCATTTTGTTGTCAAGCATCAATTGTTTTTGCATGGTATCATCGTGTGCAATTCAGAAAAAAATACAATTTGATGGGAAATTTATTGAGTGAATTTGCAATTACTCTTTGTTGTATGAGATTGGTCCTTTGTCAGAATTATCGACAACTCAACAAACTTGGCTTGGATGTAGCTCTAGGTAATTCTTTCACTTTTCATCATCTTTTCATATCCTGTTATTTGATTTTTGTATTGTTTTATTATCTTTCGATTTTACTTATAAAATTACATATGTTGAATATGTTATTGTTGATGTTAATCATCCTCATATATCAATGGTTTGTTTCACATATAGTAGTAGTTATACAAAAAATATAATACAAGAATTCTTTAAGTAGTGTATGATATTGATGACGAGATTGCGATGCAATGAACAATAATATTTTTTCTGTGTGATAATTTAACTGACGATATTTGATTGGCACGATAGATAATAACAATAACATATTCAATGTACTCTCACAAAATGAGGTCTGTGGAAGGTAAAATATATATAGATCTTATAGCTGTCTTAGGTAGAGAGTTTATTACCAATAGACCCTTGGCTCAAGAGAAAAAGTCCAAAAAATGAATTGTCCTTCACAGTCTCCTATCTAAGGTCAGGTCTTTGGTAAGCTGAAACTACACCATGTCTTATCTAATCACTTCTTTCCAATACTTGTTCGGTTTTTACCTCTATCTCTCCTAAAATCCTCCATAGCTAGCATCTTATACCTCCACATTAAGATATTCAAACATTTCCTTTTTACATGTCTAAACCATCTTACTCTTGCTTTTCACGTTTTTTCATCCACCAACTCTCCTAGCTTGACGTAGATATCCTTATTTCGAATCTTATCCATCTCTTTTTGTATGCCCATACATCCACCATAACATCCTTATTTTTGCAATTTTTTACTTCTGCACATGAGAGTTAATAACCGAACAATTATCCATCCCAAACAACATAGTCGGTCTAACCACATATTCTTGTCTCACATTCTAATAAGTATAAAATAATACATATTACTTTATGCATAACTTTAGGTGATATTATTTAATAAAGTTGGCTAGTTGTTGCATGATCTATATTACAATAATTTTTCTTATGTCTGGAACTATTTTTCATAGAAATCTCCAACCAAATTACCCCTTATTGTTTTCAGGATGGAAAGCAAATCAGAAGAAACAAAGAAGAATAGCAAGCCAAAATGCTGTACAATTTGTGCCACCAATGCCTAATCCTAGGATGTTTAGATAACTAGAAGATTGTTGGCATGAGATTATTGCAAACTAGTCAAAAGTTGGTGAAGAAAATTATAGATTTTTAACATTAGATGTATAACAAAGCCAATTGTTGAGTTCTTCGCATTGAAGATTCTATAATATGCCATGTACCCAATTTTTGGAAACTAAAAGGGATATATCATGCTCCTTTTTTTCTTTTTTTTTCTTTTTAAATATATATAACTATATTTTTCATTGTTTTAAACCGAATCCTTATCAACAAGGAATATAAGTAGCCAATCAACTGAACACTAAAAATTTAATTCTGGGATTGACGGGGTTCAATGTGTTTCGACATATTTGGAGCTACTTATATAGTTGCAAATATTTTGCTGGTTATGGCTTCCTTCTTCGCGATCACAAGGGATAGGGAACCATGACTAGAGTAGGGAATGCATGAGTCCTAGATCGGGCCATGATTTTGATTCAGTCACAGCGAGACGCGTGGTCGGTGCATTAAATGCAATGAGACGTGTGTAGCTCTAGAAGGACAGGATACACACATGAAACCAGTGACTGAGAGATATGCTTATCAACCCAAAATTCACGAGAGCGACTCAGATTGTAATGATCCTAACAACTATTTTTGAAAATTCTTAAGAAATTTTCACTTGTCCCTTTCGATGGCTGTCCCGAGCTCATTTGATTGGTTGAGAAAGTTGATTTTTGAAAATTTGGTGAAAGATTAAGTTTTTTGCTAAAGAGTTGAGTTTAAAAAGCTTAAGTTGCTTAATTTTGAATATTTGGGGTCATTTGGAGTTTTGAATCTCGGAACGGAATTTCATAAGTTCTAGAAAGTAAAAATTGGTCTAAGAAAGTTGTCAGAATCAGGTTTAGCCTTGAATCGTTGAATTGGGGTCCTAAGTTTGAAATTTGATAAAAGTTTGAGTTTGGTCAATGTTTTTGAGTTGGAATACTCAGATTAGAATTTTGATAGTTTTGTTGGATTTAGGAGGTGATTTTAGGCTTTGGAGAGACTTCATCATATTTTCGAGAGTTTCAAGCGCATTTTGGTCTTTTTGAGCTTTAGAAATAGTTTGGTTGCGACTTGTTAGGTTTTGGATCAATGAGACCTCATATCAATTTTTGATAGTTTCATTGAGCCTGGTACATCAAATTTAGTAGGATCGCATATATGATTTGTGTTTACGAGGTTCCAAACAAATTCCAAAGCTTGATTCTGAGTCTTGTTGGGTGTTGAAACTTGTTGCTAGTTTGCTGGTGCCTAGACCTTGCTAAAGTGAGCCTTGGTCGCTTAAACGAATAGTGTTGGCTAAAACGAATGATTGCAAAAGCAACCAGGGCTTCACAAAAGTGAAGCCTGTGTTTGCTAGGTGTCACTAAGGCAACCCCTTGGTCGCTTCCGCGACATTAGAGGCTTGATTTGGGAACTGATCACTATTAATTCAGGGAAAGCCCCATTTTCCTTCATTTTTGTGTTCTTGAGCTTGGTGGGGAGATTTTTAAAGATAATTTTCAAGGAACGTCGTTGGATAAGATATTGAATGTTGACTATATTGCATCGTTTCTATATAAATTGTGTGGCATCGATGTCGTACTAGTTTTTCTTTTGCAAGTGGAAGCGTGCGTAGTTTGTTACATAGTTTAGTCAATTCTTATCACCCAGTTGGTCTGACCTACATGTTACTATTGTGTCTCCTTAATATAGATTCTAATTAGGGATTTACGTGCCAGTTATGTACTATAGATCTAGTGGTGAGCTTCAAGGTTTCAGAGTACCATTGGATAATATCTTTATTATTTCAGTCTTTATTTTCTGTCAAAGATTAAGTTGTACATACTGAAATCAGACATTGTATTGGATGTTGTTTATACTCGTGACACTAGATTTTGAGAGTTATATATTTTATTGTGTTACTTTCCTTCCTATTGTGGCCCTACTGCTCTTTTCGGGAGTCTAGCATGTTGTTCTTTTCAGTTCACAAATCAGGTTGGGATGTATTAGGTGTGTGTCATCATGACCTCGATTTTGAATCGTAATACAAATTCTCATTGGCCAATACACAATTTCATAGAGTTAGTGATCAAATGAAAAACAATGAGTGGGGCGAACCTTGCACAGGTAGCTAGTTTTCTAGTTTTTTTTTCTTTTCTATAAGTAGCTCATTAGTCATCTATGTTATGCGCTTTAATACATACATAGTTTTTGGTAGCTCCCTGGAACTTTACCAACGAACGGAGAACCACAACACCCACAAAACTTCTTGTTCAGTGGGTGCTTAACCATATATTTATACCATTTTTATAGATTTTCTATATAAATACAAAAAGATTTTTCAGAGCCAGTGGGTGCTCGAGCACCAGGAATCCAACACGTGAATCCGCCCCTGATGATAGGTCATGGCTACCCAACTTAAGGAAAACAAAATACTTAATGAAAGTAAAAGGGCTGCTCCGAAGGAAAGAAGGGCTCACCAACTTTGGAAGCACGAATATGAACTTCAACGATGCGTCTGCTGAAATCCTATAATACCTGCCTCTGCATCATAAAAGGATGCAGGCCCAAATGGGTGTCAGTACATGGAATATACTGGTATAGAAAATAGCTCAAGAAAACGAATAAGGCTCAGACTCAAATCAAACGACTTGACTCAAGACTCAACTCCACTCCTCATCTCATAACGCAACTCAGATAAATGATGCAAGTTTAAAATTTGAAATCATGCTTTAGAATTAGACTCAATGTTTAATGCAACTCGTTCAAAAATCACGATATCCTCAAATCAAGTGTTTCTTGGAGGTTTCTCTAACTGATATAACTCTCTTCACTACCATGAATTCGGTGATGCACAATGAAACAAACGTTGTTGCCACGCCCGTCTTAAACATGCCAAGGTAAAGGATGTCAACCTCTCCCTCTCTCTTGGATCCAAAGAGAATGTCTATCTATTAGGAAATGAGCCACCAAAGTTAAATGCACGACTATCCTACGGGTAACGTAGTTTTGGGTGTTTTCTCTAACCCAACTTGGTGCTTAATACTCCTTTCAAGACTAAAATGTGCTTATGAAAATTAACTCAAGCTCATCTCTATGACTCATCTCAATCAAGTCAACTCAGTTCTCAATAGCTCTACTTAACTACTCAATAACTCAATAATTCAAGACCATCATTCATGCAATGCAACTCAAGACTCTAACTAACTCCATGCAAGACTGCAACTCATGCGGTCAGTTAAATCACAAAGAAATCATGCTCAGCACATATGACATAGTAAATGCTCATATCATGCATATACAAGAACATGTATTCTCATGCTCAACTTATTCAAGGCTCATCAAAACATGCATCATCTCATTAAAATGTTTCCTTCAAAATGTAACTCTTTGGACTCAATAAAATATATATATAATATTAGTTCAAGTCATTTTTTCATCCATAGAAAAGTCATCATCTTTATTCTCAATTTCCAAAACTTTATTTTTTAAAATAATAATTTTCATTAATACTTGAAAATCCGTCAATCTCAACATCAAACAATGTATAGGATAACAATGATCATCAACTTCATTAGAGTTCATGGGAAAGTATCCACGAATGACGACTCCAATAATATAAGAAATAGAAATAACACTAGTATCAATTGCGTAAATATTTCTAACTCAATGGAAGAGAAAATTTACCCATTTAGAATTCAAGAAGTTGGGTAAAATACTGCTAGAACACAACTATCGAGAATTTACATGTGGGGCACGTAGATGAATTCAGTCCAACACTATGAGTAGTTGTACATATTAGTTCTAAAGATGAATAGCATGAATGATTGAAAATTCATACTTTGGAATTGATATAGGGTTGAAAACGACCTCAAAATGACATGGTTTTAGTCTAGGATGGGTGGAAAAAAGACTAGAATGTCCTTGCTGTTAAAATAAATATCAAGTATCTTAATGGGACAAGTCCGCGATGCAGACTTATCGCACTCTATTTTTTTTGATGAAAATGTAGAACATGTTGAAAAATTATTTAAATACACATAAATTACATTTGTTAAATGCGTTTTATATGTAATTTTTCGTACATCGCTTTTCGATCGCTTTTTCAATCTTGTAAAAAATCAATCAAGACCACTTTTTCACACAATTTCTCATGCTAATCGCATTTCTAGTTTTGAATTTGCCATCGGAGTTTGGGAAGATGCGTTGTGCGCACATCTCTCTTCTGGGGTATTGTGGTAATTTATCAGGTGTTACATTATCTCCCCCTTGGAATCATTCGTCCTTGAATGATAAGTAAAGGTAGACATCAACGCACAAATAACAACAGGAACTCTTCTTAAAACTTACTCAATCAATCGAACTCTCCACTTCCCATCAATCTTAAACCACCTCTATTCAGACTCAGGAATAGAAACATCAACTCAATTAGACAAATCAATTTAGATCAAGAGTAGAGATATTATCTTAGACATTCTCACCATCAAGCATGAATGAAATACTGGAACTCAATCAATTCGAATCACTTGAATGTCTCAAAAATCCGTTGTTTGGACTTAAGAAGGATGTCATTAACTTTAGTCGAGAATGGGACCGTCATGATATACAAGAGTCTATGGACACTCTCAAGCTCAACTCCCCATCTCAATTGTGCTCCTTTTCGTATCACTCTACTCCATCAACTCAAGATCACAACTCTTATTAAAATCTCCACATAACCACCTCCTCCTCTTCCATTCAAGCCAACTTCTGAGCCTCAAGGTGCTATTCCTAAGATGATCATATTTATACAGGGCTAATCCTCAATACTCAGCTCTATACTTCTATAGGGGCTTTCATTAAAATATTACTAGTCCTTTTCACTACTTCATTACCCCTTACTCGAAACCCTTATTACGAAGTTTTCAATAGTCTATCATCAATATTCACATAATAATAACCACACATTCAAGTGTATCACTCTAACCATTTTAACTATGTCTTAGAATTTTCAAGCCTACTTAGCATTTCTACCTCCACTATTCAATGAGCTCCCACTCAAAGACACAGTAACATACTCTTACCTATCTATTGCACATTATAAGGTCTCATCTCTCCCCTCCTCCCTATCTATATCCTTACATGACATAAGCTTAACACCAATATCACCATAAGGATACATTCGCTCCTCCTCATCTACCCTCACTCTCAGTCTACTATTATCAATATCACTATTTGGATCTGGAGGAACTCATCATCTCTCAATTTGGCGAAACGCCAACTACTACCTCTCTATGCAAAATAAGCACGATTATACATCTAAAACTTGATACTCTACATCCTATTATCAACAATGGAACAACAAGCCGAGGGTCAGCGCATGCATAAGATGACATTAGAATCAAGAACTCTCACTCTCTCTCTTATCAACTATCACTCCTTTACTATCATCAATACTTCTATCAAGACTAGAAAATAAGGTCATAAAGGGCTTGGAACGAAAGATCAATAACATAATTCAATTGAGAAATCTTATCTGAGGACATTCATAATGAAGTACAATTTTGAGGTTACAGGCCTATACGTAGTATAAAACTCAGGTCACATCTCATTCAACATAAGACTGGAAACTCTTAGATCCATGAGGTAAGATCAAAATTGCTGAATGACGTTATTGCTTCTCATCCTCACAACTCAACATGAATGACAATCAACAAGTGGTACATGGGACTAGGCAATAGGCATGACAGTCCTACACCCGACGAGAATAGAGCATCACCTCACTTAAGAGTAAGAAACATATGATATGGCAAGGAATGAATGTCTCATCTTGATCAACCCAATCACTATCGATGTAACGCCCAATAAAATTATCAAAATACCCTTAAAATAGAAATGTGCGCGTAACGCATCTTTCTAAGATCGGATGGGAAATTCGAGATCAAATTTGCGATCAGCGCGAAAAATCAAGTCGAAAAATGGTCTCGACCCGATTTAAGAGAAACCGAATAAAAAATTTATGTTCGCAAAAATTGGCCAAAATAGTGAAGGTACGTGATAGGCCCGCGATGTGGAACCATCGCGGACCAAAATAGTGAGGGTATGCAACGACTCAGCGACGCAGACCCAACGCGCACCCACACTTATACTTTTTCTCAAAATTTTGAAGGGATTAATTTTCAAAAATCACAGATACTCGAAAGGTCCACGTCTCAGACTTGTCATTCCGACTTGCTATATCAAGTTTTAAAATTTTATTCTTTGGAGGGGCATTATGGACTTTTTCTCACCTCTTTTAAACATGAACCACGACCCATCTAGGTCGTTTTGATGATCACAAGATTGGGAAATTCTTGACGGTTGAATTGGAGAACTTCGATCCCAGGTATGTAAGGCTAGACGAGAACATGAGATTTGTCCTCTCATGTACCCCATAGGTGATCTTAGATGGTTGATTGAAGGTTCTTGAGTCAATATGCATGATTTCTTGAATATTTTCTTGAAAACTAGATCATTGACATGTATTTTCATATGTTGATGATCATCATAAACGTATTTACTTGAATTGAAGATTTTACTTGAAGTATTGCATAACCCTATCTATGATTTTCTTAAATATTGCATGAAAGAAGGCAGGATTGAGTCTAGACCCTTGATTGGGAATGCAATTTGGGGTTGTGATTGAGAGTGAGATGTGAGAATGATGATGAGTTGATAGAACTTGATAGTCCTTGAGTCTCCATAAATAAACTCTAATGGTTTGTCTATTCGATGATCCCTAATGATTGTTCAAATCTCTGAATTGTTGATTGAGATATTGATGATG
Source organism: Solanum clarkiae (assembly GCA_011800125.2). Lineage (NCBI taxonomy): Eukaryota > Viridiplantae > Streptophyta > Magnoliopsida > Solanales > Solanaceae > Solanum > Solanum clarkiae. The sequence continues at coordinate 3,336,502 of JAABOM020000103.1, forward strand.
AGATGATTAGAGTCTCTTTGAGACTGAATGAATGATAAGATGATTAAAGTCTCTCTAAGACTTATTAAATGATGCGAGCCTTCGTAAGGCTTAGGTGAGATGAGTCAATTGTGATTTATTGATTAGATGGATTGTTTTATGAGCATTGAGTCATGGGAGGAGTATCGAGCACTGAAAGAGTAAGAGTTAGTCCAACTCGAACTCATCAAACTACACAGCCAAATGTAGGTGAGGATTAGAACCATTACATCTCATTGTGGTTCCCTCTAGATAGAGTCCCTGAAACAATAGAGGACATAATGGATTGTTAGGGGCCCTAGTGGATTCGATTTGTCCCTACCTGGCAAGTATGAGATGATTGTGGAAACATCAACATGATTGTTGTGCTATCACTGACTCATAAGTGATTGTCGTCGAATAAGAGAAACTCCCCAAAAGTTCCTACCTTGAGCACTCTGAGTCGAAAAGTGATGAGATGATATGTGATGTGATGGGATGAGATGTGATATGATGAGATGATACGTAATATGATAAGATGAGCTTAGATGAGTCCTTCTGAGATGAGTCAGATTTAATTGATGGGTTGATGGGTCATCTGACATATGACATGTTGATTGATTTCTATATTGAGTTGTTATTTCTTTTACTACTATTCTACCTGTTTCGATTTCACTTAGCTATTTTACATACCAGTACATTCCAAGTAGTGACATCCCCTTTTGGACTGCATTGTATTATGATGTAGATACGTAGGTTAGAGGTCATCAGTAGGCAAACCATTGAGGACCTTCGAGTGTTCAGCAGATTGGTGAGCCTCCCTTACTTCAGAGGGGTTCATTGCATTATTTTCATCATGATTTAGAGTTTAGAACTACTTATTTTTTTTATGTTGGATTGAGGTAGCCATAGTCCTGTCATTGGCACCACATAATATTGATAGAGGCTTTATAGACTAGAGTCAGACGTTTATGTTGGAATTTATGAGCTAGTTCTTAAGTGTGCCCATTTATTCTCATTTATTTTCTGCTGATTAGTCATATTGTTGAGTGGATGAATGCGATGAGGCCAAGTGGTTCGCTTAGGGACTAGCAATAGTCTCTGGTGCCAATCACGTCTTGGGTCCCCTCCTGGGGCGTGAAAAACTTAGTATCAGAGCACGAGTTCAAGTGTCCTAGGGAGTCTATGAAACCATGTCTAGTAGAGTCTTGTTTATAGGTGTATTGTCTACTACACCCCATAAACAGGACGCTATAGGACATTAGGAATTGTTTCCCCTTCATTCATGTTCTAAATCGTTCTATAGAGTTATACACTATGGAAGTTTTATTCTCATTCGTGATTTGTAGGTTGTAGAATTGTGATCATGCCTCCCAGAAGAGCCACCAGAGGTAGAGGACGTCCCGCCTGGAAGAATGTCAATCCATCTGGCCTAAAGGACATGAGGTACCCGTGGAACAAGCTGTCCCTATTGTGCAGCCCCGCAAGATGCGGTCTCCAATGCTGAGCTCCGCCAAGCTATCCGAATTCTATCCCAGGCAGTCACAACACCTGCTGCGAGATCAGAAGCGACCCGACAAGATGCCCATGACACTTCCAGAGTTCGGAAATCCTAGAGGATGAATCCGCCTGAGTTCACAGGGTTCGTATCCACTGAGGATCCTGAGAACTACGTGGAGGAGCTTTAGAAAGTGTTTTAAGTGATGCATGTGGCTGATGCTGAGAGAGTGGAATTGGCTGCTTATTAACTGAAAGGGGTGGCTAGACTGTGGTATGACTAATGAAAGAAGGGTAGAAGGGAGAATGCCCCCGTGATGACTTGGGCTTTGTTCGAGGAAGCTTTCTTGGGGCGTTTCTTTCTAAGGGAAAAGAGAGAGGTGAAGGTTAGGGAGTTCTTGAACTTGAAATAGGGCTCTATGACTGTACAAGAGTATGGGCTAAAGTTCACACCATTATCCGGTATGCTTCGGATATGGTTTCTGACATGAGGGGAAGGATAGGTATGTATGTCGATGGGTTGAATAAAGGGCCGAAGAGAGATGAGAGAGGAGCTATGCTTATGAGTGACATGGATATTGGGAGATTGATAACTTTCGTGCAACAAGCTGATGAGGAGAGGCAACATGATAGGGAAGAGTTCAAAAGTAAGAAAGTTAAGACATCTAGCCATGAGGTTAGGAGGAAAGGCAATGGAAATCAATTTCCAGCACCATCATCTGCTAGTGCACCTGCAGCTTGAGTCCAAAATGATTAGAAGTCTCAGAATGTTGGAGCTTGTAGGTCCTAGTCACAAGCTAGTATGGCTCAAGGTTCATGAGGTAAACCACCATGTGGTATATGCGGTAAGCTTCACCTGGGGAGATGTCATGAGGGGAGCGTTGTATGCTTCAAGTGCGGCAAAACAGGTCACTACCAGAGAGATTGTCCAAAGTTTGCTGATCGAGCTCAATCTTCTGCACCAGCCCCACTAGCCAAGGGCAATCAGAGAGGTACTACGACAGGCGCAAGCAGAGCTACAAACTGTTTATGTGCCATGGGCAGTCGACATGATCAGTAGAACTTCCCAAATGTTGTGACGGGTATGATTTGAGTCTTTGCTATTGATTGTTATGTGTTGATGGATCCTGGTGCCACATTATCTTTTGTAACTCCTTATGTGGCTAGTAGATTTGATAGAACCCCTGAGAGTCTTCTTGAACCTTTTGATGTTTGTACTCCCGTGGGTGAGTCTGTTCGAGCTGAGAAAGTCTACAGAGCTTGTGTAGTGTCCATCTATCATAGGGATACTATCATTGATCTGATCGAGTTAGATATGACCGATTTTGATTTGATCCTCAGCATTGATTGACTCTATGCCTGCTATGCCTCCGTTGATTGTAGAGCCCGAATCGTTAGGTTCCAATTTTGAATGAACTGGTCCTAGAGTGGAAGAGTGATTCTGTAGCACCTAAAAGAAGGTTTATCTCATACCTTAGGGACAAAAAGATGATTGCTAAGGGGTGTATTTACCACCTCGTGAGAGTTAAATCTGATGCTGTTGAGTCTCCAACTCTTGAGTCAATTCCGGTCGTGAATGAGTTTCCAGAAGTATTTCCTGAGGATATGCCCGGAGTCTCTCCTGATAGGGAGATTGATTTTGGGATTGATGTTCTTCTTGATACCCAGCATATCTCAATCCCACCTTATAGGATGGCCCCCACAGAACCGAAAGAATTGAAGGAACAGTTAAAAGATTTGTTAGAGAAGGGCTTTATAAGGCTGAGTGTTTCTTCATGGGATGCATATGTCCTATTCGTGCGAAAGAAAGATGGATCTCTTAGAATGTGTATTGACCATAGGCAACTGAACAAGGTCATCATAAAGAACAAGTATCCTTTCCCAAGGATAGATGACTTGTTTGACCAACTTCAGGGTGCCTCTTGTTTCTCAAAGATAGACCTCCGATCTGGTTACCATCAGTTGAAAGTGAGGGAGTGTGATATTCCAAAGACAACCTTTAGTACTAGATACGACCATTATGAGTTCTTGGTCATGTCTTTTGGGTTGACGAATGCACCTGCAGCCTTTATGGATTTGATGAATAGGGTGTTCCGACTGTTTCTGGATATGTTTGTGATTATGTTCATTGACGATATTTTGGTGTATTTAAGGGATGAAGAGGAGCATGCAAATCAAGTCAGAACCATCCTTCAAACCCTTAAGGACCATGAGTTGTATACAAAATTTTCAAAATGCAAATTCTGGCTTAAATCTGTGGCTTTCCTAGGCCATATTATTTTTGGTGATGGTATTCGAATGGATGTTCAAAAGATTGAAGCGGTTAAGAACTGGCTAAGACCAATCTCTCCAACTTACATAAGGAGTTTCTTGGGGTTGACAAGCTACTACCGCAGATTTGTTGAGGGGTTTTCTTCCCTATCCGCACCATTGACAAGGTTGACTAAGAAAAAGGTCAAGTTTCAGTAGTCCGATGAGTGTGAGAAAAATTTTCAAGAGTTAAAGACTAGACTAACTACTGCACCAGTCCTAACCTTGCCTAATGGAACAGAAGATTTTGTGATCTATTGCGATGCTTCAAGAGCTGGATTGGGATGTGTGTTGATGCAGAGAGGGAATGTGATAGCCTATGCTTCCAGACAACTTAAGATTCATGAGAGGAATTATCCAACCCATGATCTTGAGTTGGCCGCGGTAGTGTTCGCACTCAAAATCTAGCGTCACTACTTGTATGGAGTGCATGTGGATGTGTTCACTGACCATAAGAGCTTGCAGTACATCTTTAGTTAGAAAGAGCTCAACCTGCGGCATAGAACATGGTTAGAGTTGCTCAAGGATTATGACATGAATATTCTCTATCATCTAGGTAAAGCTAACATTGTTGGTGATGCCCTTGGCAGGTTGTCAATGGGTAGCACGACCTATATTTAGAAGGGGAAGAAAGAGCTAGCTAAAGAAGTGCATTGGTTAGCTCAATTGACGGTCCAACTTGATGAGAATGATAAGGGAGGAGTTAATATCCAGAATCGGTCTACTTCATCTTTGGTGGTAGAGGTGAAGTTGAAGCAAGATCGAGATCCTGTCCTACTCCAATTGAAGGAGGCCATCCATAAACAGAAAGTGATGGTCTTCTCCAAAGGGGGAGATAGGGGTATTTAGGTACCAAAGTAGATTGTGCGTCCCATATATTGATGATATATGAGATAGAATCATGGCTGAAACTCATAGCACCAGGTATTCCATCTATCCTGGCTCTACCATAATGTACCATGACTTGAAGGAACTCTATTGGTGGAGTGGAATTAATCGGGATATTGCCAAATTTGTTTCTAAGTGCTTGAACTATCAGCATGTGAAAGTTGAGCACCAAAAGCCATGTGGATTAGCCCAAAACTTTGAGATTCTGGAATGGAAGTGGGAGATATCAATATGAATTTCATTACTAGTCCACTGAGGTCCCGAAAGCAGCATGATTTGATGTGGGTAATTTTAGATAGGATGACTAAATCGGCTCACTTCTTAGCAGTTAAGACAATCAACACTGCAGAGGAGTATGTCAAGATGTATATCCAAGAGATTGTGAGGTTGCATTGGGTCCCCTTGTCCATCATCTCAGATAGAGGAGCCCAATTCACCTCCCAATATTTTGGAGATCATTTCAGAAAGGATTAGGTACAAAGGTGAATTTAAGTACAACTTTCCATCCGATGGTTAGGCAGAGCATACAATTCAGACGTTAGAAAATATGTTGAGAGCCTGCGTCCTTGATTTCAAGGGAAATTGGGATGAGCACCTGCTGTTGATTAAGTTTGCATATAACAATAATTATCATGCAAGTGTTCAAATGGCTCCCTATGAAGCTTTATATGGGAGGAGATGTAGATCACTAATTGGATGGTTCAAGGTTAGAGAAGTGGAGTTGATTGGGCCTAATCTTGTCCATCAAGCAATGGATAAGGTCATGATCATTAGAGAGCGATTAAAGACTGCATAAAGTCACCAAAAATCCTACACCGATGTGAGGAGGAGAGATTTGGAGTTTGAAGTGGATGACTGGGTATATTTGAAAGTGTCACCGATGAAAGGCATCATGAGATTTGGGAGGAAGGGAAAATTGAGTCCATATTATATTAGACCCTATCAGATTGTAAAGAGGATTGGGGAGGTTGCCTACGAATTAGAGTTGCCCACCAAGTTAGATAGTATTCATCCGGTGTTTCACGTGTCGATGTTGAAGAAATGTTTGGGAGATCCTAACTTGGTAATCCATTTGGAGAGCATAGGAGTGAAGGATAGTTTGACCTACAAAGAAGTTTCGGTCTAAATCCTTGATTGTCAGATTCACAGATTGAGAACCAAAGAGATAGCCTCAGTCAAAGTCCTGTGGAGGAATCAATTCGTTGAGGAGGCCACATGGGAAGCTGAGGAAGAGATGAAAGTGAAATATGCTCATCTATTCGAGCCAATGAATGAAAATATTGAAGGTAAATTCCTTACCCTTGACCATATTGATTGTCTTTTCATGTTGATTGTCTATTCATGAGTCCGGATAGAGATTGTTGATAAAAATGAGGAGTTGAAAGATAGATTGATAGATTGAATGTTGATGAGAATTTCGAGTCTATTCGTGCCTTGATATCCACCCTTACTCCTTATTCGAGGACGAATGATCCCAAGGGGAGATGATGTAACGCCCGATAAAATTATCAAAATACCCTTAAAACGGAGACATGCGCGTAACACATCTTCCAAAGATCAGATAGGAAATCCGAGATCGAATTTGCGATCAGCGTAAAAAATTGAGTCAAAAAATGGTCTTGACTCGATTTAAGAGCAACCGAGTCAAAAATTTATTTTCACAAAGATTGGCCAAAATAGTTAGGTACCCGACAGGCCCGTGATGCAGTCTATCGCGTACCCAAAATAGTGAGGGTACACAACGGCTCCGCGGCACGGACCCAACGCGCACCCACACTTATACTTTTTCTCAAAATTTTGACGGGATTAATTTTCGAAAATCACAGATGCGCGACAGGTCAGCGTCTCGGACTTGTCATTCTGACTTCCTACATCAAGTTTTAAAATTTTATTCTTTAGAGGGGCATTCTGGACTTTTTTCCAACCTCTTTTACACATGAACCACGACCCATCTAGGTCATTTTGATGATTAAATAGGGTTAAAACCCCCATTCTAAGTACTTCTTCATTATACTTGAAAGATAGGGCTTGAGAGAGAAGAAAGAAGAACACAAGATTGGGAAACTCTTGATGGTTGAATTAGAGAGCTTCAATTCCAGGAATGTAAGGCTGGACGAGAACATTAGATTCTCCTCTCATGTGCCCATAGGTGGTTTTAGATGGTTGATTGAAGGTTCTTGAGTCAATATGCATGATTTCTTGAATATTTTCTTGAAAACTATATTATTGACATGTATTTTCATATGTTAATGATCATCATAAAGGTGTTTACTTGAATTGAAGGTTTTACTTGGAGTATTTCATAACCCTATCTATGATGTTCTTAACGATTGCATGAAAGAAGGTAAGATTGTGTCTAGACCCTCAATTGGGAATGCGATTTGGGATTGTGATTGAGAGTGAGATGTGAAAATGATGATGAGTTGATAGAACTTGATAGTCCTTGAGTCTCCATAAATAAACTCTAATGATTTGTCTATTCGATGATTCCTAATGATTTTTCAAATCCTTGAATTGTTGATTGAGATGTTGATGATGAGATGATTAGAGTCTCTTTGAGTCTAATTGAATGATGCGATCCTTCATAAGGCTTAGTTGAGATGAGTCAATTGAGATTTATTGATTGGATGGATTACTTTATGAGCATTGAGTCATGGGAGGAGTATCGAGCACCGAAAGAGTAAGAGTTAGTCCAACTCGCACTCATCAAACTACGCAGCCAAATGTATGTAAGGATTAGAACCATACATCTCATTGTGGTTCCCTGTAGAAAGAGTTCCTAAAATAATAGAGGACTTAACGGATTGTTTGGGTCCCTAGTGGATTCGATTCGTCTCCTACCTGGCAAGTATGGGATGGTTGTGGCAACATCAGCGTGATTGTTGTACGATCACCGGCTTATAAATGATTGTTGTCGGATAAGAGAAACTCCTAAAAAGTTCCTACCTTGAGCACTCTGAATTGAAAAGTGATGTGATGATATGTGATGTGATGGTATGAGATGTGATATGATGAGATGAGACGTGATGTGATGAGATGAACTGAGATGAGTCCTTCTGAGATGAGTCAAATTTGATTGATGGTTTGATGGTTCATCTGTCTACTCTTTATTCTTGCTTTAGATATACATATGCCATGTTGATTGATTTCTATATTGAGTTGTTATTGCTTTTACTACTAATACCTGTTTCGGTTTCACTTAGCTATTTTACATACCAGTACATTCCAGGTAGTAACGTCCCCTTTTGGACTGCATTGTATTACGATGTAGATACGCAGGTTAGAGGTCATCAGCAGGCGAACCATTGAAAACCTTCGAGTGTTTAGCAGATTGGTGAGCCTCCTTTACTTCGGAGGGTTCATTGCATTATTTCCATCATGCTTTAGAGTTTAGAACTACTTATTTTTTTATGTTGGATTGAGGTAGCCATGGACCTTTCATTGGCACCACGTAATAGTAATAGAGGCTTCATAGACTAGAGTCAGACGTTGATGTTTGAACTTGTGAGCTATTTCTTTACACTAGCCTTTATTTATTATTACTGTTAAGACTATGATGTGCCCATTTATTCTCATTTATCTTCCGCTGATTAGTCATATAGTTGTGTGGATGAATGCGGTGAGGCAAAGTGATTTGCTTGGGAACTACCAATAGTCTCTGAGTGCCGGCTACGTCTTGGGTCCCTTCCCGGGGCGTGACAATCGAGAACTCATGATCTACTTTGGTTCAGCACCTTATCGTTTCCCCCTTAGCATCAAGGGCTATCTCGCTAAGTTTAAGAATCAATTCCCTTTACTAGGCTATAAAAACGTACCTCTACACGGCAGGGAATCACTATCCACAAGAACATCTTAAACTCTTCTGTTATGCTATAGTTGCATAGATATAATATCCACTAAGACTCTCCTCAAAGTTACCACTCTTAGCTTCCTCCTGTATCTGTGGAAATCTCTCTATATTTGCTGTTCTTAATTGCGTGCATAACCACTTTCCACAACTCTTACAATCTGACATCTTCTTTTTGCCTGCTAACACTCAACTTCTATGCTCCCATAAATTCATTTTAACTTAGACTATAATGGGAAAAATCATCGTATGTATCCACAAGCCCCAATCAACTTTGTTACTCGTGATGATAAGGAATGCTTACATCAACCTATTACACATTGACGACTCAAAATACTGTCTAGATTCTTATAGCAGTCATACTTAGAGCTTCACACAACTTTCACTATCATGGATACACATCTCAAACCTTTTCTTATCTAATGACATATCCTCAATTCACTATTCCTACCCTTGGGGCACTTGTACCATGCCCATAGCATCACTTTCCTTACAAGTCAACATCTTCCTCTCGGCCATACACTATGGCAAGCTTCTTAGAGAAATCCTCCAACTAAGACCATCACAGTCACAATGCTATCTCCTCCTTAACACTACCTCTAAAAATTCAAGCTTAGGATCTAGTACTAACATGTGCATCCATCACATAACTATCTAATATATCACATCAACTTACAACTACTAGGTAAAATTTAGGAACAAGGATCTCATAGCAAATACTCAATCATCACACCCCCCTTCCCCTCTTCAAAAATCAGGTACCATTCACCCATTCATTATACTTCCTCATCTGGCTAAGCTCATAACTCTATGAATCTCATGGGGATCTCACTTCAGAATCATAAGCCTAGTTTGGATCGATCATATTTAAAGCACTTTGTTTCCCCTTATTCAACATCTGTACTTCACCCTTACTAATACGAATATCAAAGTACATCAACATAGAACTCTTTCTAGTTTGAGCATGCTCTAACACATTCTAATAATAACTTTTTCTTTATACCTCATCATGAAAATCATAGGGTACTTACTACTCTTTCATGAAACTTATGGCAATTAACTCATCACCCCATTACTTACCTAATAGATACATAACTCTAACTACAAGCCCAAATCATCCATCATTCTTGCTATCTCATTCCTTTCTTTCCATCATTATCCTTTCTGACTCTGGGATGAATCAATTATACTCAGGGTTTATAAGACCTCACATCTCACTCTTAGGTGGTAACACTATACTTTTAGAGATACAACCTCTGCTCTCATGGGTAACAACGAAAGCAAGTATGGATGAAAGAGCCTAAGGTGTATATTGATCTCGCTCAAATGCACAATTTCATATGAATGCAAGTGCATTCTTTTGGATCTATCAACTCAGTACATAATCGATTTCTCTCAAGCCTGGCTTAGTCTCTCTACCATTCTGATCACTTTATTATAGAGGATCTCATTGCTAAAAGTTTGAACATTACTGTCTCTCTCACCTCGTGGATGAGGCATAGTCGGAAGGTTTAGAGTAATGCATGACTCATCATAGATTTCTTAGGGAATAGCTCTAACACACGATTTGGAATCTGAAAGAGGGGAAACTTTTCCTAAATGTCCTATAGCTTCCTGCTTATAAAATGTGGTGCACAACTGATGTGTTGCCAAAATACAATACTTTTGATATGTAAAACTTGGAATTTTGTGTGTTCTCAATGTGATGTTACTTGGTTTTATGTGCTTTTGTGTTTATATTTGCAGGATTATAGGTTGACCTTGATTTTGGGGAACATTGTAGAAGTTGCTGAATTTTGCTGTTATACGAGACCTTTATGGGCCGTAAATCATTCTATGGGCCGTAATGTGATTTCATGGACAATCTCAGTGAGGGGCTATTTGCTGAAGTACATTCTACGAACATGTAGACGAGCCGTTGAGAGGTTTACGAGTCGTGGAAGATGGTTCATGCCTTTAGGATTGAAGACTTGAACTTTCAAGAATTTCATCGGACGAAACCACCTTTATGAGTTGTAAACCACTTTACGAGTCGTAGAGGGGTATATTAGAGTTGAAGTTCAAATTTCCAGCAGCTGAGTAGGAGACCCCGATTATGGGCCGTGGAATGCAATACAACCCATAAGACCTTTTGTATGGTGTGCCCAGCAGTTCTCCTGTTTTGTTTAGGACTTGAATTTTAATTATTATAAATAGGTTTTTTTAGGTTACTTTTCAGAAGTTTTCGCCTAGTACTCAGAGAACTCAATATTTAGAGAGAGAAAATTGTAAGATCAGATTGGAGAGTATTTGAGAACGCTTGTGATTTAATTTCATCTTTAAGTTTGTGATTCTTATTGAAGTTGGATTGCGTATTCTTAATTGTATTATGTAAGTGTTCAATTATGTCTTCTCTATTAATAATTCCTGCATCTACTAGCAATAGTAGCTAAATCTACAAATAGGGTTGTGGGAACCACGAAAAACTAACAAAGTGAAACCAGATAATTCATAATTCTTGGAAGGTGTATATACATGTATTAATTAATTTTCTTTATTTTGCATGTTTTCTAGTGGTGGCCAACGTTAGAATTCGCCTAATGTTACTGACTGGATCAAGGTAGTAATGAATAGGAAAATAGATTAATTACAGGATTCGATTGATTTGTTCTCGTCTAATCACCAAACTAGGCCAAATGGAGTTTGTACTGGGATTAATAGGTAATGGTTAGTACACACTATAGAGATAGACCAGTCGCATAGTGAAATTCACCTCTCACCTTTGACCAAAGGGCTTGGTGAACATATTTTACCATCCTACATGCTATACATTAGAAAAGAATTAGTTTATCTAGTGGTACTAAGTTGGGGAATCATGGGGAACACAATACCCTAGTTTTCTCCATGTTGACTTCTATCATGTGATAGTTAGTTTACTCTCCCTCCCCTCACCTCC
>JAABOM020000103.1:3348075-3359785 GCA_011800125.2 Solanum clarkiae
GCTACTTCACTATTGAAAGAAGCGCAGACAGTTTAAAGAGCCATTTTTCTTTATTCCATCATACCCCAAAGCCAAAAGATAGTGAATCTTTGGCTCCATCCAAGATTGATGGAAATAGGGTGGCTGGTGTAAGCGAAAAACAAAAATAAGGGGGTGAATTAGTGATACAGATAAAAAGAAAAAAATTATGGACTGGGTGCAAGAAAAATAAGTGATACCTTAGTTATAAGATAAAAATAAAAATGAAGTGTAAAAACAAGGCAAAAAGCCAAAAAGTGAAAAAAATGCACCTAGAAAAGCTTAAAATAGGAAAAAGGGAGAATACCATGAAAATAACAGAGTTGGTAGGGTGAAAGTGTAAAAAACGCAGTGTCAATAAGGGTCTTTAGTCATTTTTTTGCCATAATATCATATCAAAGCCCACTGAGCCTACGTTATAAGCCTAGAAAGTCCTAAAGTGATCCTAGTCCAGTTAGTTGAAGGTCTGAACCATGAGTATAGGGGAAAGCCTATGGTGTTAGACATTATGCATGAATATCTGTTATGAGAAAAAGTGATTTTGCATAGTCCCAAGGTTAAATATGAAAACATCATTGAGTGCCAAATATGAGACTTCTTTCTGTGGGGACATTTGCATTGCATTGTTAATACTTGACTTGTTTAGTGATTGTGGATTGTTGTAATACCTTGCTTGTCACAGTTATATTATCACATGCACTAGTTTGTATTGATTTGCTAAATAGCTATCTGATCTTGTTTTGAAAAGTTGGTATGGGTATCTAAGTTGAGATGTATGTGATATACGCCATTTAGTTGATGTTTGTGTGTTACTGTATTGTCTATATAGATTGAGTTCGTCACTTGAGGACAAGCAATAATTTTAAATTGAGGGTGTTGATATGCTACCAAAATATGACACTTTTGATTCTTAAAACTTGGAATTTTGTGTGTTCTCAATGTGATTAGTTGCTTTTATGTGTTTTTGTGTTTATGCTCGTAGGATTACAGGTTGGCCTTAATTTTGGATAAAATTACAGAAGTTGCTGAATTTTGCTATTATACGAGACCCTTTATGGGCCGTAGGGTGATTTCGTTAACAATACCAGTGAGGGAATATTTTTTGAAGTGCATTCTACGAACATGCAGACGAGCGGTAGAGAGGTTTACCAGTCATAGAAGATGGTTCATGTCCTAAGGATCAGAGACTTAGACTTTCAGGAATTACATCACACGAAACCATCTTTACGGGTCGTAAACCACTTTATGAATCGTAGAGGGGTGTCGTAGAGTTGAAGTTCAAATTTCTAGTAGCTGAGTACGAGACCCTGATTACGAGCCATGGATGCAATACAATCCGTAAAGACCTTTCGTATAGCGTGTTGACCAATTCTCCTATTTTATTTAGAACTTGAATTTTAATTATTATAATTAGATATTTTAGGTTATTTTTCAGAAGTTTCGCTGAGTACTGAAAACTCAATATTTAGAGAAAGAAAATTATAAGATCATATTGGAGAGTCTTTGAGAACACTTGTGATTTACTTTCATCTTTAAGTTTGTGATTCTTATTGAAGTTGGGTTGCTTGTTCTTAATTCTATTGTGCAAGTGTTCGATTATGACTTCTCAATTCATAATTCCTGCATCTACACATAGCATGAGTAGCTAACTCCACAACTAGAGTTGTGGGAATCATGAAGAGCTAACAAAGTAAAATCGGATAATTTATAATTTTTGGAAGGTGTATATGCATATATTAATTAATTCTCTTTATGTTGCATGTTTTCTAGTGGTAGGCAACATTAGAATCTGCCTAGTGTTACTGGCCGAATCAAGGTAGTAATGAATAGAAAAAAAATTAATTCAGGATTTGATTGATTTGTTTTCGTCTAATAAACCAAACTGTACCAAGGGGAGGTTGTACTGAGACTAATAGGTAATGATTAGTAACACACACTATGGAGATGAGCCAAGTCGCATAGTGAAATCCACCTCTCACCTTTGACCAAAGGGCTTGGTGAACATAAATTACCGTCTTGCATACTATACACTAGAAAAGAATTAGGTTATCTAGTGATACTAAGTTGGGGAATCATGGGAAACATAATACCCTAGTTTCTCTTCACATTGACTTCATTCTTGTGATAGTTAGTTTAGTCTATTTTTTCTTTGATTATTGCAAAAACCCGCCTTTGGGGAAAGTAAGTTAGTTAACTATTTGGATTGCAAATTGGTGAATTCTCTTTGGTCGATGTATTCCCTATGGGTTTGACCCTAGGCTTGGTTAAGTTATATATCTTGATAATGGCCACTTTATCCTCTAAAAAAGAGGTGAAACTTGGGCGACATCAATAATACATCCATAAGCAAGACTCTACTAGACACGATTTCATAGATTTCCTAGGACACTTGAACTCTATGCTTTGATACCAAGTTTGTTATGCCCCGGGAGGGTACCCTTGGCGTGATCGGAACTTGAAGAACTATTGCTGATTCCCCAAGAGAACCACCTGACCTCATCATCACATCATACTCAATAGCGTAAGAATACTCAAATAAAAATTAAGAAATAGATCAACTGACTAAATCCTCATATAGATAAATGTTTCTAATGAACAAAGTTTGAGAAATAATAACAATCATCAACCTCTACTCAATGTTTATGAAACCTCTACCTCTAACATCTAGATGATACCATGACAAGCCATGACTATCCAACTCAAGGAAAATAAAAATACTTAATGAAAGTAAAAGGACTTTTCCGAAGGAAAGGAGGGCTCACCAACTCTAGACGCAAGGATCTAAAATTCAATGGTGCATCTGCTGAAGTCCTCTAATACCAGCCTTTGCATTATAAAACGATGTAGACCCAAATGAGTGCTAGTACATGGAATTTACTAGTATATAAAATAACTCAAGAAAATGGATAAGGCTCAAACTGAACCGACTCGACTTAAGACTCAACTCCTCATCTCATAACTCAACTCTGATAAATGATGCAAGTTTAAAGTTTAAAATCATGCTTTAAAATTAGACTCAATGTTTAATGCAACTAAATTCAAAAATCATGATATGCTCAAATCAAGTGTTGCTTGGAAGTTTCTTTAACCGACATAACTCTCCCCGCCACCATGAATTCGATCATGCAAAACGAAACAGACATCGTTGTCATGTCCATCCTAAACTTGCCAAGGTAAAGGACATAAACCTCTCCTTATCTCTTGGACCCAAAGAGAATGTTCATCTATTAGGACATGATCCACCAGAGTTAACTGCACAACTATCCTACGCGGTCAACGTAGTTTTGGAGTATTTTTTCTTGCCCAACTCGGTACTCAATACTCTTTCCAAGACTAAAACGTGCTCGTGAAACTAACTTAAACTCATCTCTATGACTCATCTCAATCAAGTCAACTCAGTTCTCAATAGATCAACTCAATTTCTCAACAACTCAATAATGCAGGACTATCATTCATGCAATGCAACTCAAGACTCTAACTAACTTCATGCAAGACTCCAACTCATACGGTCAGGTAAATCACAGCGAATCATGATCAGCACATATGAAATAGTAAATAGTCATCTCATGAATATACAAGAACATGTATTCTCATGCTCAACTTACTCAAGGCTCATCAAAACATGTATCATCTCATCAAAATATTTCCTTCAAAATATAACTCATTGGACTCAATAAAATACATATATAATATTAGTTCAAATCCCTTTTTATCACTACATAGAAAAGTCATCATCTTTATTCTCAATATCAAAACTTTGATTTTTAAAATAATACTTTTCTTTAATACTTGAAAACCCGTCAATCTCAACATCAAACAATGTATAATATAGCCATGATTATCAACTTCATTATGGTTCATGGAAAAGTATCCACGAATGACAACTCCAATAATATAAGAAATAGAAATAACAATAATTTCAATTGCATAAATATTTCTAACTCAATAGAAGAGGAATTTACCCATTTGAAATTCAGGAAGTTGGGTAAAACATTACTGGAACACAACAATGGAGAATTTATATATAGGCGCGTGGATGAACTCAGTCCAACGCTATGAGTAGCCTTACATACCTTGTAGGGAGATAGACAATCGAATTCGCAAGAAATTGGCCTCAATCCTCTTGAACCCTAGCCTTTTCTTTTCTCCTTACCCTTACTTCCTAAGATGAATAGCGTAAATGATTGAAAATTCACGCTTAGGAATTGATATAAGATTGAAAATGATCTTAAAATGACATGGTTTTAGTCTAGGATGGGTGGAGAAAAGACTAGTATGTCCTTGCTTTTAAAAATAAACATCAAGTATCGTAATGGGGCAAGTCTGCAATGCGGACTTGTCGTACTCCAGTTTATATTTTTGACTGAAAACTTAAAACATGTTGAAAAACTATTTTTCTACAAAAATACACATAAATCGCATTTGTCAAATGACTTTTATGTGTAACTTTTTGTAAATCACTTTCCAATCAATTTTTCAATCTCGCAGAAAATATTGGGACCCAAGTCTAAGTGTAAATCCGCAGCAGGTGCGCATCGCACACCTGTCGCGCACTTATTCTGCAAAATTATTTTCGCATCAAAAAATTATCTTTTGATCCAGTTGCTCTAAAAATCAACCAAGACCATCTCCCATACAATTTTTCATGCTAATCACATTTTCGGTGTTGAATTTGCCATCGGAGTTTGGAAAAACGCTTTATATTCACATCTCTCTTCTAGAAGTATTTTGATAATTTTATTGGGTGTTACATTATTATTGTGATTTATTTATTCATAAAAAGAATCTAAGTCATGTACTTTATATCGCTTTGATAAACTTAATTGTATTATTTTATGGGTAAAAAAGTGTATATTCAATATACTTCTTGTTGTACCTAATATTGTTTGTTGAGAATACTTGATTTTGTTGTTCTTTGTATAGTAGGGAGGTTAGGCTCGATCCTCCCCCTTAATACATTTTTTAGCAATTAAAGTACATACATGGGGACTTTAACTTTTTAAAAAAGTTAATATCCATGATTTTTTTTATATTGAATTAGATTTGTACATGGTTTGAGTAAAAAATGTAGAAATAAAAAAATAGACAAATGACAAGTGTGGGGTATACAAATTTTAAATTTTGTACACCTAATAACCATCCATTAGTCTTCGTTTCCTAAAACTGGAGTCAATACATCCATTTTTCTGTAGGTTAAGAAAAAAAGCTAGGAGCCAATATGGCCCTTTCTACCAAGAAAATTGTTTAAACAAATTCTTGGAACTTAAGCCTTTTTGCCTCTTTTTATTTTCCTCTCTTTTTTTTTTATCTTCCTTCTTCTATATCCCTCTCATCCATGCCTGTTTTATCCCAATCATCATCTCTTTCTGCAAAATAAGATGTATCCCCTCATGAATTCGAATGGGTATAACCAATTCGTTACTAAGATACCATTAGATAATATGTCGTCACAATCATATCCATATCCTCATTTATTACCTTATGGATATGGTCTGCCTCCACCGTCACCATCACCAACTAATCAACAACAACAATTACATCAACTTCCTCCACCATATGGATCTCCTGATGTGTCTTCTGTATATATTCAAAGAGCCCCAATTGGAATAACCAAACCAATGCAAGAGACAACTTGGTCAAGTAGGAAACAGTCTTTCTACTTCTATGAGATAGTGATAAGGTCTACGTACATTCTACCCTCCCCAGACCCCACTTGTGGGATTTCACTGGATATGTTATTGTTGTTGTAAAGACCCCAAAAATTGTGTGTACTCTCCTTTATCAATCGTTTTACTATTTTCTATTCGAATAGTTTTATGTTGATTTTCAACCAACATTTTTGCAAGCGGTAGAGACACTAAAAATTTGTGTGTATTTTTCTTTATCAATCATTTACTATTTTCTATTCGAATAGTTTTATGTTGATTGTCAACTAACAATTTTATATGTGGTAGAGACCTTAAAACTTTATATATATTATCTTTATTAATAATTTTACTGCTCTCTATTCGAATAGTTTTACATTGATCGTCAATCACCATTTTTGCATGTGAGAGAGATCCTAAAAATTTGTATGTATTCTTCTACATAAATTATTTTACTATTCTCTATTGATCAATGTCAACCGATAATTTTTGCATGTGGTAGAAACCATAAAATTTATATGTATTCTTCTTTATTAATTATTTTTCTATTATTTATTCGAATAGTTTTATGTTGATTGTCAACCAATCACAAGAAGAGGTTATCACATAATCTTTTGATGGGTTCAACATTTAACTTATCTTATTTATGAATTCATTACATTTTTAAATTTGATGGTTCAGAATTTAACATCCGTCGAAGTTTCAGTAAGTAATTTTTTTAATATATACATATAAATTGTTTTATAGTTATATAGTTCATCCACCTTTATCTTCTTTAATATTGTTTTGACATGGGCAACGTAAACAAACTCACATATGCAAATTAAGTTTTCTCTATTTCTTATGGATAACGACGTATGTTATTATTGTTGTTAATTAATGACCTTATTTTATGCATATGTATATAGATCTTATAACATATTTTTGTCCATGCATAATATCCGGACAAATTATAGAAATAGTGAGTGAAGGACGAACGTGTAAGACTAATAATTTATACATGTAATATTATAAGTTTATGTTTTAACTATTGTCTAGTTATTATTTTTTTCATTTTGGACAACATGCATGGAAGGAGTGATAACAAACGTGTTGCTCTGTTGCTTATGTTTAACTACACCCCTTTATACTTTTTACAACAGGGTTAAATTGAGAAGAAAATTTAAGTTGGGAGGAAATGATTTTCTTGATTGTCTTACTCATACATTTTGTTGTTTTTGTGCCTTGTGTCAAGAATATCGTGAACTTCATCGACAAGGATTTGACCCTGCACTTGGTAATAATTTCTTCTTATTTCTATTAAAATTCCCAAAATACCCCTAGTACTACTATAGAATAATAAGGAGAAAAATAAGAATTTTAGAAGCTCAGTTTGGTGTACAAAGTATCTCAAGTTCACATAGTGTCTGGTGAAGGGTTGCACGCACCTCTAAGTGGTATGATTTTGATAGAGTTTGTTAACGCAAATATTAGTGAGTGCCTCGAACCTGTGATCTATAAAAGAATAATAGGGAGAAAATGAGATGTTTTAGAAGCGCAGTCTAGTGCACAAAGCGTTGATCTCAAATTCATACAGTGTTTGGTGTGAAGGTTCGTACATGCGCACCTCAAGTAGTGTGATTTTGTTAGAATACATTAACGTAAGCATTAGTGAGTGGCTCAAACTTGTGACCTATATGCCTCAAAATGTTGATTGAGACTACATTATAGTATGTTTCTATCTATAAGAGTAGGCAATTGAAAAATTTGATGCCAGGGACCTGGTCCTAGTGGCAATTAAAATTAAGTTTAGTGAAGGAGGTTCAATTGAATCTCTTTTCATGAAATAATTTTATTTTTTGTATAAGTTTTCAAGTCCTTTGAAACATTAAAAGCTATAAAAGTAATGGCAAAGGAGGTCGAGGTCGAACTAGAATTTCTGAGTCCGTCATGTTGATGATCATTTGAACATTATGCTAATCTTTTATGTACATTTGTTCAGGATGAGCAGAAAATATTGACAGATAAAGCCATGCTGTTGCTGTTTTCACCATCACCCCACCTCCAGTTCAAGAATCCATGAAAAGATAACATTTCAATTTTTTTGAATCAGTTAATTATCAAGGTAAGAATCATATAGATTTTGTTTGAAACTTTTTACTATTAATCGAGCGTTATCCTCTTGATTTAGGTTAAAAACCCAAATGCATTTAAATGATTTTTTACCTTTTGAAAATTCAATCAGTTTATACGTATCCTTTTTTAAAATAAATTTTTTAGCTTAGCTAGTCATCCTTCATCAGTAATAAGTATATATTCAAAAGAAAGATACTATAAGGATTGTACCTTTTGTCTTTCAAATCTTCTCGTTGTTGTTGCTCTTTTTCTTGTGGAATAAGTTGCTCTTCCGCGAAAAACCTCTTTGTCTACACGTTTCTCATTTTTTCAGCTGTGAAAGGATTATATGTACAATTGGAGTTGTAACAAAGTTAGTGACAACACCATTTTATCATTTTTATTTTTTTATCATTAACCACCTTTTATCTCGATTTAAGTTTATTTGAAGATCACTTATATACTTCTTATTATCTTTTCTCCTTGTTGGTTCACACAATCTATCTTCGAACTCTTTATCTCCATATAACTGATGAAGATGTAGGGAAAAACTTTATCCTAGCTTCTTCCTCTTCTTTTTCGTCATATGCACAAAATTCTACATCTTAACACTGTTAGGACTTGTGTGCATCCGACATTTGTCTTGATAAGAATGTCATCATTCCCCATAATCTTTGAGTGATTAGTATTTCTCATCTTCATTTCCCCTAAAGTCTCTTACTTTGTACTTGTAGAATAATTCGGTGTGACATGATATGATGTCGTTGTGTTAATTGCCTTTTTTGACTCCTTACTTGTAAGGTGTATGCATTCCTCCTCCTCATCAATGAAGAGAAACTATTGATTTATGGTTGTCTACTGAGCTAGTTGTATCTTCGTCATTTTTTTGGCCTCGCCTTTCACCTAAACCTCTCTTTGGATTAGAAAAATTT
This sequence comes from Solanum clarkiae, assembly GCA_011800125.2. NCBI lineage: Eukaryota > Viridiplantae > Streptophyta > Magnoliopsida > Solanales > Solanaceae > Solanum > Solanum clarkiae. Next base: position 3,356,765 of record JAABOM020000103.1, read on the forward strand.
CTTTAAAAGTGACAAAATTGACTACAATTACAGAATTGACCTAGACCTTTCTTTGGGTTATGATGTTGTTGTGTTCATCGCCCTGTTTGACTCATTACTTGTAAGGTGTATTGCATTCCTCCATCTCATGAATGAAGAGAAACCATTAATTTATGGTTGTCTACTGATGTAGTTGTATCTTCGTCATTCCTTTGGCCTCGGCTTTCACCTATACCTTTCTTTGGATTCGAAAAATTTCTTTGAAGTGATACAATTGACCACAATTACAGAATTGACCTAGACTTTTCTTTGGGTTCGAAACATTAATAATAGATTTTTTGTTGTTGTTGTTGTTGTTGTTGTGTTGTTGTTGTTGTTGTTGTTGTTGTTGTTGTTGTTGTTATTGTGGTCGTCGTCATCATTATTGTTGTGGTTGTGGTCATCGTTGTCATCGTTATTGTTGTTATTATTGTCGTTGTCGTTGTCGTTGTCGTTATCATCGTCGTCGTCGTCGTTATTATTTTGCCATTAATATTTGCAGATAAAACCAGTTACACGTTCATTTGATTTGACTAATGTTGCTATATTTGAAAGGTTCTTGAGGTCAAAGCTGGAATTTCCAAGCTAACTTTAATTTTTTTCCCCTCAATGTAGGTGAATACTCAAATAGATTGTAATTACGAGAACTATCCACTTGATAACCTTCTTGAGTTAGGACTCAAAAAAAATAATTTTGGAATTTGCATATACTTTTTTCACTTGAGGTAGATAGAAATTGATCTCAAACTCATGTATGCAAATATGTTGTATAAACTCAGTTCTTGAATATTAGCATTCCTTAGATGATCAATCAAAAAGTTCATGCAAAGTCCAACTCACATGCATTATAGGTTACACATAATAATCCAAACAAGCATAAAAACAAAGTATTCTATATTCACGCAAGATTGTACCCCAATACAATCAGATCTCCTATATTTGACTAAGCAAGGTGAGTATGTATATCTCTATCCTAAGAGAAGATCCTAAGTTCAAGAACAAGCTATATTTTATCGTATATGCAATCTAGGCATAACAACTTGATGAAGTGTATACCGAATTGTCTAAAAAGGTTTCACAACAAGGTGTAAAACTACTTATTCGGGCTTGTTAAGTCATTGTATGTATTTTAAATAAGCATATAGAAGGGGAATAAAAATTAATGCGTAACACATAAACAAATATTCAAATTTAGCCTCATCTGACAAATTTGAGGGTGCACATTATCTAGATATCTCAACTGCCAGTAAAACACTCCAACTTGTCCTCATTGTGTTTCGTGAACATTCAATGCGGAGGTGATAAATAAATTTCGAAGTTGTCTCTACATGATTATTTATAAGTGAAAATGTTCAACTAACAAAATAGATACAAGTTGAGGTGCATGTCTAATACATACATACTCGAAGTTGAATTGTTTAATTGTCAGTTGAGACCAAACTAATTTATCAATATATATATGTGTTATGCCTAAAACTAATTGTTGCTTGATTTACTAAAACCTTGTCTTGTTCAAAGAAATTATCCTTGTCTATGTAGATGATCTACCGATAAATTGATGATGGCAATAACTAAAGAAGACATTGCACAAAATTTCTAAAATAAAAAATGTAGTAGAATTGAAAATTCTTTCTTGACATACATCTCAAGTAATTCCATGATATAATTTCACAAGTAAAATTTGTGAAAAATGGCATATATACAGATTTTACCCCAATCATGAACAAATAGAGAGATGGTTTCTGATAAACCCTCCAACTCAAGTGTAACTAAAGCATTTTAAAGCAAGAGAAAAAGAAAATTTTTCCACATCTTTATTAAGCAACTTATAATGTCTTCAATTATTACAAAATACATTAGTCCTTGATGAAAAATTCAATGACCTTACATCTTTTCATTGGCCAGTATTATTGTTATGTATACACTGGAAAAATGACACTAGAAACTCCAACCTAATTGATATTAGGATTGTTCTTGTTTGTAAACTTGCAATCTGTGCGAATTTCGCCATTCTTACCTGTCAACACTTTAAGACCTCCCATCCTGCTTATTGACAATGCAAATCCCTTTCGAAATTGCTCGAGATCTTTTGCATATTCATTAACTAGTTCACCAGTGTCACCTCCATAAGATAGTTGTTGATCAACTCCAAGAAGTGATTCATGAGCAAGAACCTTAGTGTAGAATTTGTTACTGAATGTGTAGTTAGAACCATATTCTGGTGTGAAATATACAGATGATGAATCATTTTTCCTGTTTTTCGGGCATTGTGATTGAAGGCTTACTAGCACTGATCTCTTCATGCTGGGGTCTGGTTTTCCTGTACCTTTGAAGTCGTAAAGACGATCATAGAAACTGTCGCAATGTGCTTGTCCCATTGTATGCGCGCCTGAAATTGGAACAAAAATGGCGTTTATAGAGCAAATTATCATGGTGTTTTATACGAGGTAATATTTCATATGGTCACTTAACTATGATTCAGAGAATAATCTTCAATTTATTGAAGTCTCCAAATTTTTCCTCCAAGAAAAAATTGATATAGAAATCCCTAGTGTAAGCCAATTTAGGAGACTCGACATCTCTCACTCTCTCAAGCCTGCTAACTGGAGTGTGGACAATATTATATCATGTGAAAATGAATATTTGATCTAACTCAATTTTAAAACCTAGTTTAAGAGGTCAGAATTGTCCAATATGATCCATATAAAAAATCAAGTCATTCATTCCTTAGCCGATGAGGGAGACTCAACACAATTCAATTCCTTAGTTGGGGTTGGCAATATAAATCCGGTATATATATATCATAAATGCTCTATGCGAGTCCATAAAAAAGACAACTTATAAGTTGTGTCAGAAAGGTTATGTCAATATAACTATATGACGGTTGAATTCTTAGATGATCACTCAATTTATGATGGTTGGTCGTATTTTTTATTAAGTTCAGATTTCTTCAACAAAGAAAGCGATTTTCTGATATAAATAACTATGACTTAAATGATCATA
>JAABOM020000103.1:3372073-3388213 GCA_011800125.2 Solanum clarkiae
GTCTAGTGACAATATTCAATATTAAATGCATGACGTTTTCTAGTGTCTAGATTGCAAGTCAAATAAGCTTTCGCTTATCAAGATGCATCATTTCACTTAACAATTAAAGCATGCTTTAATATACCACAGAATTTAGATCCTCATAATCTTTTATAGTATTGCGCTATATTATATCAAAGATATCAATGACAAAATATTCTTTTTGTCGATTTGCAATGCGACATAACTTGTTGAGATTTCATCAATTCAGTATTTTCAGGTAGCTAACCCCCTCATGAGGTTTCATGAAGTGTTATGTCATAAGTTCTTCAAGAGTACATTGCCTCTTTATTATGATCATTCTGATCATGTGCTCTTTTGCTTTCAAGAATTATCTTATTTGGGATCAATTGCATATTTCATGCATTTCATAGACTCTGTCCTTCAGGGACATTCAATAAGAGTATTTTAACTCTTAGTTTCTTGTTATCTACTCTTTATGTTAGACAAACTAACATATATTCCAATCTATCTTGGAGAATTCATCTTTTATGCATCATGGTATATTTATTAATTATATATCACATATCAAAATTATTAGATGAAAACTATATGGTCCCTGATCATAAATCAATTGAGGAGAAAATAATCATAATGTATTGGATTGATGCATATCTTTGTCTATAATTTGTCATATTTCAAACCATGAAAGCTTTGTTCTCATAAGCAATGATTGACCATTTATTTAAGTCATTTAGTGTCAATCAACTTGAATTTTATCAATATTATCAAGATGAATTATCTTGATTACGTATTCTAAAAGTTGTGCTCTTAACTCAATTATCTTGCACAAATAATTTTGCGAATGTCAAACTTCAAGTCAACAATAAAACACATATGTGATCATCTTATTGATGCATCTATTTCACATATCACATGATGGTGAACAAACGCATATTCACCTGTCATACTTTCAGAATTTAGGGAATTCAATTCCAATATTAGTTGATCCAATCCACTTATCATGAGAACAAGCGATCTTGAAGAATTTCTTCATTATAACAAGCGATCTTGAAGAATTTCTTCAATATATGTCTAATGAGTAAACTTCAAGTTTACCATGACATGTGCCTTTTGCTACAGCAAATTTCTGATTTACTATTAGATGAACAAATTTCAGATTTCTTATCGGGGAGTAAATTTCAACTTTATTTCTTCTCAACTACTCTACTTCTCGTAGAGGTGAGTCATGATTCCTTTTAAATCCGTAAATGCATCTAGCATTTGATTTGCAATTTTTGTATGTTAATAATGTTTTGTATTTCTTGCTCACAAATAGAAGCACATGGATCAAGATGAGACAATGATAGATTTTTTCACAAAATTTCTCTTTTGATATTATTATCTTCTCCCCCTAATTTTGGGAAAAGTGTCATCAAATCGACAATCTGCAACTCGAGCAGTAAACATATCTCAAGATAATGGTTCAAGATATTGAATAATAGAGAGTGATTCAAACCCAACATATATTCCTAATCTTCTTTGGGATCCCATTTTTATGCGATGTAGTGGTGTCACAAGTACATATGCAGCACATCTAAGAATTCTTAAATGAGATATATTAGGTTCTTGACCCAAAACTAGTTGCAATGGAGAATGATTATGATAATTTGTCGGTCTTAGAATAAGTGTTGCAACATGCAAAATTACATGTGCCCTTACAGAAGTGGGCAATCTAGTTTTCATAAGCAGTGGTCTTGCTATCAATTGCAAACATTTAATTAATGACTTAGCAAGACTATTTTGAGTGTGAACATGAGCAACAGGATGTTCAACTCTTATCCCAATGGATAAACAGTAATCATTAAATGCTTGAGATGAAAACTCTGCAGCATTATCGAGGTGAATGGATTTAATTTGATTATCAGGAAATTGTGCTCGTAATCTTATTATTTGTCAATAATTTTGTAAATGCCAAATTACGAGATGACAATAGGCACACATGAGACCATCTAGATGAAGCATCTATTAGGACCATAAAATATCTAAACGTCTCACTAGGTGGGTGAATAGGTCCACAAATATCCCCATGTATACGTTTCAAAAACGCAGGGGACTCAATCTCAACTTTCGTTGGTGATGGTCTCACAATCAACTTGCCTTGATAAAAAGCAGTATAAAAATATTCACCATTGAAAAGAATCTTTAGGTTCTTTAATAGATGTCCATTTGAATTTTCTATAATTCAAATCATTATCAAAAGTTCTCATTCTTCATGAATGGAACACAATCATATTAGCATATCAATTTATGATAGCTTAGTACCTTATTCCATGTTCATGTGCATTATTCAATCACTTTATCTTCTTTTAGACAGTATGCACTGCTACCACATTCACTTTAGATAATGGAGCATTTTAATGGAATGTATTTTATGGCTTTTCACTAAAAGCATATTATTTTGCTTTAATCATCATTATATCATTAATATAGTGCATTGGGATTTGAATCCAACGTCTCATCCATATAAAGACATCTTACGTCATAAATTTATGGGGCTTGAACCCTACATCTTTAAATGTGAAATATTCATATTTTAAAGATTTCATCAAGATGATGACACAAGAATATCGTAACTTTAACACAATTTTATTTTGATGCTTTATTTTCATTCTTAATGGTGTCTTCGAGACATATAGCATCCAATACCCTTAAAGGATAGTTCTTGCGCAAATTATGAAGGGCAACGAATTCAAATTTTATAAGGTTAGTTATATCAAGAAAGAGAAAATAAATAAATAAGTAAAATACCTTAACCTTGAAACTTAACCTTCACTTTTTAAGATGGTGGAGTCTCGTGTTGATAACGTGTTATGAAACTATATAAAAAATACAAAGAAGAAAGTAAGGAGGAAGAGAGAAGATTTCTTATTGCTCTTGAATAATATTGAGACATTTTTTACAATGAAGGAAATCCTATATTTATAGGAAAAATTGACTTGGTCTCAAAGTAATAAACTGAATTGGTCTTCAACTAGGATTCCTAACTCTTAAAGGAATCTACATAATAGACATTTACTATAAATAAAATATGTTTATAACAGTTTAAAAGCATTAAGTGGTTTTTGTATTACCCAAACACTTCCAATATTAAAAAAGTGCTTAAAAGTCAATCCATGTTTCCTCATGTTTTAGGTAGGGATTTTTGTCCAAACATTTTTCCCCATTTAAGAGTGGCGAAATGTTGATTAATTTCTAGATGGCTAATTTTTAATTGGCTATGTAAATTGTATTTGCCTTTTCTTCCTAAATTAATTTGGAAGTATGATGTCACTAAATTGTAGACAAAGGACACATAAGATAGGGTCTTGAAATTTTGATCTTGTTTGATTAAATCTTTTTTAAAAAATATTTGTTGCCAGTTAGGCATAAGTTCAAACTGTTAAATTTGTTTTGCCTACAAGACAAAGTTCGGGACATTTTAAGGAGAAAAAAATGAGGATAGTGCATTGTCCTGCTTATTTTCCAGCACCTCCAACTTTTTTCTATGAGACAAAACTTGTGATTGTATTGAAATGTTTCTACTCATGAGCAAAATTAATTTATGCCTGATGGACAAATTTAGTTTTTTTCTTTAGAAAAATTACATAATTAGACAAATATATGATATGTAATTATATTATACCACTATAGTTTGAAAAAAGTATACTTTATAGCCGTAATTAAGGTTTTGTTGTTATAATTAGGGTTTTGTTGCTATTTTCTCTCTCCTCTCTTCCTCCTGTGCAATTTACTGTCAGATATACAATTACATATGTGTGTTGTTGTCTATATATTACTAAAATACTTAGAACAAAAACTTTTGTGAAAAAAAACTTTTGCAGTAAACAAAATTTTGTGTTACAGTAAACAAAATTTTTGTAGAAAAAAAAATTTGCAAAAAGAAACTTTTGTAGAACATAACTTTGTGAAAACAATAAACACAAAGATTCTTAAATAAGTTTTCAAAAACCAGTAAATCAGAAGTAATAAAAAGATGAAAAAAGAAGTATCCGAGTCCACAGAATTCACTGTGTGTCCTTAAGGGATTTAATCCCCTCATTGTACTCGAAGTTGTGGATTATTTCCTCCAGGATAAAACAATATACCTGTTAAAGAAGTAGCGGTACCTCAAATTTCAATAACTTCAGCAAACTCAAAAGGCAGCAACGAAATCACACTAAAACTCTACTTTTATTTGAAAGAAATGTATGCAGATAAAGGAAATATCATATCAAAAAATGAGAGAAGACCTCTCTATTTATAGCCAACAAAGGGTGCTTATTGTGTCTTACTAGAAAAGTCAGATCCGTATGGAAAAGACATAATCTTTTAGAAAAGGTCACCACTCTTAGGAAAAGTTATGACCCTTTAGAAAAGTCACGACCCTTTAGAAAAATCACAACCCTTTATTTTCATCCACACCTTCAAAACCCAAAAATCCCCCACATGAAGGGGAATGACTATTTTTTTTTAAAAAAAGAAACAAATAAAATACATGCATGAAAAAACTTGTGTGATTCGTAAGTAAGAATTAATTGTATTTGGATAAGTAGGTTCCCCTTTGAACTTTCTATAGTGTACATATGTCGTATATACTCGGTCAATCGGTAGATGTGATTTTTTTGAACCGTTGATCTTTGTTGTACACCTAGACGACATAAGTCATACAACTAACCCTTTAGCTAGTCTTGGTTCTCATTGTTTTGCTCGTTTCAACCATGAACACTTCCTGGTTCATAAGTGCATAGAGAACTGGTCTTACCGGATTCTCCTTGAAGCGGCTTACACTTCACACTTACATAGGTGATTTCTAAATGTGTTATCCTATAGATACACTATTTGATATACCCTGTATCAAACGTAGAAATCATTAAAAGGTCATATTATCTTATTCTTATTCCTGAACATGAGAATGGACATTAATCATAGTTTTGACAATGTTGAACCGTCATCAATGATTTTGCTTGATCCCCTTGAGCCTAAATCTTGAGATCTCCAATATTTTAGGTAGAGTTATCGCCACGATGATTTGTCCTCGGCCATAGTCCCATTCTCTTTGATGAGCTCTCAACTCCCTTTCTTGTTAGGCCTTTTGTAAGTGGATCCGACACATTATCCTTTGACTTAACATTGTCAATTGTGATAATTCCACTAGAGAGTAGTTGCCTAATAGTATTATGTGTTTGTCGTATGTGACACGACTTACCGTTATACATAACTCTCCCAGCTCTTCCTATTGTCGCTTGACTATCAAAGTGTATGCATATAGGAGCCATTGGTTAGGGCCAAAATGGAATATCTTCTAAGAAATTCCGAAGCCATTCAGCTTTTTCACCAGCCTTGTCTAAGGCGATGAACTTAGCCTCTATTGTAGATCGAACTATACATATTTGTTTGGACGATTTCCATGAGATTTCTCCTCCACCAATGATAAAGACATGTCCACTTGTAGACTGTCTCAGTTGACCCAGTAATCCAGTTTGCATCACTATATCCTTCAACAAATGCTGGATACTTGCTATAATGTAAAGCAAAGTTTTGAGTATGTTCGAAATACCCCAAAATTCGTTTCATTACCATCCAATGAGTTTGGTTGGGATTACTCATGTACCAACTCAATTTACTTAGAGCACAAGTTATGTGTGGTCGCGTATAGTTCATGATGTACATCAAACTTCTCAATACTCTAGCATAATCCAATTGAGACTGACTTTCACTTTATTCTTAGCCAGATCAAGGTTCAGATCAATTGGGATTCTTGCACTTTTGTAGTTTAGGTACTTGAATTTTTCTAGTACCATTTTGATATAATGAGATTGAGACAATGCTAGAACTTAAGAAGTTTTGTGAATCTTTATTCCTAATATCAAGTCAATAACTCCTAGGTCTTTCATATCAAACTTACTAGCAAGCATACGCTTAGTATCATTTATGTTAGCAATATCGTTACTCATTATTAACATATCATCCACATACAGGCAAACAATGACAATTTTATTTGAAGTGTTCTTAATGTAAACACATTTGTCACACTCATTAATTTTGAAACTATTTGACAACATTGTTTGGTCAAATTTTGCAGGACATTGTTTGGGCACTTGTTTGAATTCATACAAAGAGTTAACAAGTCTGCACACCTTCTTTTCATTTCCAGGAACTATAAACCCTTCTGGTTGCTCTATATAGATTTCTTCCTCCAAATCTCCATTTAAGAAGGTTGTCTTGACATCTATTTGATGAATTTCTACACCGTATACCACAGTTAATGCTATTAATATTCGAATTGACGTAATTTTTGTTATCAGTGAGTACGTATCAAAGTAGTCAAGAACTTCACGCTGTCTAAATCCTGTAACAATAAGCCTCTCTTTGTATTTGTCAATAGTGCCATCAGCTTTCATTTTCCTTTTGATAATCTATTTAGACCCTAGGGGTTTATCCCAGGAGGAAGATCAACCAATTCCCATGTATGATTATTCATTATGGATTCAATCTCACTATTGACTGCCTCTTTCAAATATTGTGCTTTTGAAGAAGTCATAACATCTTTGAAAGTTCGAGGCTCATTTTCTAACAAAAATGTTACAAAATCATACCTAAAGGAAGTAGAAGTCTTTTGACATTTGCTACGCCTAAGATTTCCTCATTATGATCACTCTACTTTTCTTCTTCTCGAGATCATTTAATTTCTTCATTAGATGATTCATGTTCTTTCTTATACGGATACATTGTTTCAAAGAATTCAACATTATCTGATTCAATTATCGTATTAATATGAATGTCAAGATTTTCTGATCGATACACCAGAAATCGATATGCTTTACTATTCAAAGCATATCCTATGAATACACAATCAACAGTTTTAGGTCCTATTTTTGTCCTTTTAGGTTTAGGAATCTGGACCTTAGCTAAACATCCCCACACTTTCAAGTATTCAAAATTAAGTTTTCTTCCTTTTCATTTTTCATATGGAATATGTTGTGTTTTACAATGGAGAACTCGGTTGAGTATTCGACTAGTCGTAAGAATAGCATCCCCTCACGAGTTTTGGAGAAGACCAGAACTAATTAACATGGCATTCATCATCTATTTAAGTGTTCAATTTTTTCTTTCTGCAATTTCATTAGATTTTGGTGTATAAGGGTTGTTGTTTGATGAATAATACCATGTTTCAAATATATTTCCTCAAAAGGAGATTCATATTCTCCGCCCCTATAACTCTTGATCATTTTGATCTTTTTGTTAAGTTGTGTTTCATCTTCACTTTTATACTGTTTGAATGTTTCAATTGCCTCATCTTTACTACTAAGTAAATAAACATAGCCGTATTGTATACAATCATCAATAAATGTGATGAAATACTTCTTTTCACCACAAGAAGGTATTGACTTCATATCACAATTATCTGTGTGAATGTCTAAGGGATTTGAACTCCTTTCAACAAACTTATAAGGATGCTTAATATACTTAGATTCCACACATACTTGACATTTTAACTGTTTGGTTTCAAACTTTGGCAATAGATTCAAATTACTCATTTTTCGCAAGGTTTTTTAATTTATATGTCCTAAACGTGAATGCCATAGATTGTTTGACTCAAGTAAATAAGAAGAAGTCTTAGATTGTTTGACTCAAGTAAATAAGAAGAATCCTAAATTTTATTATTTTCAACAATCATTACATTCAGTTTGAAAAGGCCTTCAGCAGGGTAGCCTTTCCCTACATACATTTCGTTTTTGCTAATTACAACTTTATCAGAAACAAAAACACATTTGAATCAATTCTTGACCAAGAGACCAACAAAAACTAAGTTTTTCCTCGTTTTTAGAACATGACAAACTTTGTTTAGAGTCACCACCTTGCCGACTGTCATCTTTAACATACTTTATTATAACCTTCAACTTTTGTTGTGGAAGAATTTTCCATGTAAATGGTCTCATCAGTGCAACAAGGGCATATGTTGCAAAAGCTTCTTTTTCAGCACAAATATGTGTAGTGGCTCCAGAATCAAGCCACCACTCCTTGGGGTTTCCTACCAAGTTCCATTGAGTCATCATCATACATAAGTTCTCCACTTCTTCATTCTTCTCAATCATATTTGCTTGATTCTTTTTCTTTTGCTTCTTTGAAAAACGGCAATCAACAGCTTTATGTCCAGCTTTCCCACAATTGTGTCAATTAGCCTTGAACTTTTTTTTAGGCGGATTATTTTTTGGTCCAAACAATTTCTTTCTCTTTTTGACATTTGGTCCTTCTTCAACAATATTTGCTCCAGCTATTGTTGAACTTGTTTGTAACCTCTTTTCTGCCGCCTTATTATCTTCTTCAATTCTCAAGCGAACAATAAAATCTTCCAAAGTCATCTCTTTGCGTTTGTGTTTCAAGTAATTTTTGAAGTCCTTCCAAAGTGGGGGTAACTTTTCAATGATGGTTGTCACTTGGAAAACATCATTCACAATCAATTCTACATTAAAGATTGTGTGAGTATTAAGAACACATTTAATACGTTTAAACCAGGTATTAAAAAAATTATACCTTCTGCAAGGAGATCATGAATTATAACCTACAACTCTTGAACTTGGGTAACAACAACTTTACTGTCTACCATCTTGTAGTCCAGGAATTCTTCCATAATAAACTTTTTCATTCCAGCATCTTCAGTTTCATACTTCTTTTCCAAGGCATCCCAGAATTCCTTGGAAGTCTTCTTGTGACTATACACATTGTACAGATCATCTTGCAAGTCACTCAAAATATAATTCCTACATAGAAAATCTGAATGCCTCCAAGCTTCAGTCACCAAAAGTTTTTCATCGCCCGGTATTCCTTCAGCCAGTACATGAACATTCTTATTAATGTATCTCTGTAGACTTAGAGTAGTCTCCTCTTTAAATCCATACTGAAAAATTTGGCAAGTTTTTCTGCCGGTGGAATTGTAGGGGCAACATTTGAACGACTTGAAGATGCAGTACATGGTATTGTAGCAGTCGTTGTTCCAACATTCACTTCATTTGAGTTAGTCCTTTTCTTCTGTCACAAACAGACAAATACTTAACTCTCAGAAGATTCAGAAATTTTAAAATTAGACATACAGAAAGGGAAAAACCCTTAAGATTGTTGTTCTCTATGTGTTACTAAAATACTTAGAATAAAAATTTTTGCAGTAAACAAAACTTTTGTGTTACAGTAAATAAAACTTTTGTAGACAAAAAATTTACAAAACAAAACTTTTGTAGAACAAAATTTTGTGAAAACAATAACCACAAAGATTCTAAATAAGTTTTCAAAAAGCAGTAAATTCAGAAGAAATAAAAAGATGAAAAAAAGTATCTGAATCCACAGAATTCAGTGTGTGTCCTTAAGGAATTTAATCCCCTCATTGTACCCGAGGTTATGGATTATTTTCTCCCAGTATAAAACGGGTATACCTGTTAAAGAAGAAGCGGTACCTCAAACTTCACTAACTTCAGCGAACTCAAAAGGCAGCAACGAAATCATACTAAGACTCTACTTTTATTTGAAAGAAATGTATGCAGATGAAGGAAATGTTATATCAAAAAATGAGAGAACACCTCTCTATTTATAACCAACAAAGGGTGCTTATTGTGCCTTATAAAATCGCATCCGTATGAAAAAGACATAATTTTTTAGAAAAGGTCACCACTCTTAGAAAAATCTATGACCCTTTAGAAAAGTCACAACTTTCATTTCCGTTCACACATTTAAAACCCTACAATGTGTATCAGCTACATATGTATAATTGTTTTGCAGATATACATCGTCAATTCGATAGATATACATACACAATTTGCCTCTCTCCACTGTCTGCCCTCTCTCGGTAGCCTCTCTCCTTCCTCTCTTGATCTCGCTTGCCTCTCTCCTCCCTCTCCCAATCTTGCTTGTCAGATATACAAATACATATGTATATTAGTTACACATATATAATTACTTAACAAATATACATATACAATTTGACAAATATACATATACAATTCGCCTTTTTTCTTCTTCTCTCAATCTCGCTTGTCATCTTCTCCCATCTAGGTCACATAGCTAAAATTATGTCGTGTAATTATGTAAAATATAACGATTATTTTAACAATATTAAATTTCAAACTAGATCATTTATGAAAATTCTCCCTCTTTTTATAGCTCTTTAAAGTTCAAGAATTAGCACTCCTTATTGAGACCATTCTTGCGAATCATCCCTAGTGGTGGATCTTTTGAAAAGCCCAGCTAAGTCCCCAGTGGATTGATCCTCCCCTTTTTACTTTATAGCTTTGTCTTTTTTTTTTTGCTTTCAACTTTTTCTATTTATTGAAGTCAAAACTTTGTGTGCATTCAAAAGGTAGTGACTGCGGGTTTTCCAATAAAATTTATTGAAGTCATTGAGTTGCCACAAACAAAATAGCTTTTTTTAAAAATAATTGGGGTAAGAGAAGGGAAAATGGGGAGAAGATTACAACATGGGGAATCGAATCTTTACAAATAAAGTGAGAGATCAGGTACTCAATCAACTGAAGTATTAACATTCTCAACAAAATAGCTATTCAAAATCGATTGCAAATTATTTTTGTCCCATATGTGTCACCAACTCGCCTATCAGTTTGTGGCACCTGTTTTATATCACTTTTGATGAAAGATGCTACAAAATACTCACAGGGTACAAACAAGATTTGCCAAATGATGAGTAAGTAGGAATGGAGATGAATAGAGCTTTTTTCTTAATTTTCTCAGATGCAGAAACTACTTTTAAATATGGCCAAAAATCCAGAAAGAAAACATTATATTTGTGGACTAATTCTAAAAAAGATTCTACCTCCAATCATAAAACACTCACAAAAAAGTTAGGCACATTTTGTCTAAGTTCCTTTTTTATATACAAAAAACTTAATAAATATGTGGGCGGGGCAGATTGAAATCATCAGGGACAAGTTAAGGTCTTTGTTGATTTACACGAATTTGTCTCCAGAATTGTCCCGCTGGCTTGAAAAATAAAAAAATACTGTTTGAGATTTGAACTTAAAAATCATAGCTGTATTTTGAATTCACTAAATCACTGCTCCAACTTTAATCATGTGTTCAAGTTATTCAAAATCAATATCTATATAAAATTACCTAATAATATATACGATATAAATTTTTTGCTGATGAAATTCAAATGAACACTATCACTCATCGATCCACCCTCACTTGCATGCAATTGACATGAAACCAGAACTAAGAAGTGCACAATCAAGCTAAGGTGACATTATTTTACTGAATATTTATATTTATTGTATCTTGAAATCGTGCTGAAAAGTTTAGCAGATTATAAGGTTAAAAGGATTAAATTGATTGGCATGTTAGAGGCTTAGAGCATGATGCGTAATTTTGAATTTTGCACTATTCTATTCGTTTCAATTTAAATATTATATATATATATTTTTAATCTGTCTATTTATAAAAAATATTTCTTTTTATATTTGGTAACTGATGTCTTTCCAACACTAAACATGACTTGCTAAAAGTCATAAAATTCATGTTGAATGAATTGTATAGTCATCTCATCTAAAACTTATATATATCAATCATCAAAAACACACTTTTATTTAGTTATGTCTTCTATGTACAAATCCATCACACTGAGCTGCGAGAATAAATAAAAACTACTCCTTTGAACATTTTTTTTTTTGGTCTAATAAGTACTGAACAAGAAATTTGATGATACAAATGGAACATACACAATACATGAATATATACTTACATTTATATGTACATATGGAAATTATAATGTGTCCCTTCAAGGTCGGACATCCGATAAAATTGGAATAATACAGAATATTAGCACCAAGGATGAATGGTAGCTAGTGACCAATCCCTGGACTATGACCATCTACATGTCCAGGAGGTGATGAGTCAGATTCATACTCATTTTTTTGAACAGAGAATCCTCTTTTTGATTTCATTGTGTGAACATTAGGTTTCATGAAATAATTTTTGTCCTCAAATTTGATGTTTCTCCCCTCAATAGATTCAATAATGTTAGAGAAGATCATTGCAAGGAGAAGGAAAGTAAAAATAGCCTTTGTTTGAGACATATTGAAGGAATTAAATGAGAGAAATGAAATTGATGTGGGTGGTCTTAACCTTTTTTCTTGCCTAGAGTATTTATAGAAGAAAAGAAAAACAAAAGGGGAATCAAGAGTTATTGGGTCCTCACTAGTTGGAGATTCTCACATGGAAAAAAAAAAGCTGACTTTTTTCCTTTTGTGTTTGCAAAACGTGAATGAAAACCTTGGTAAAAATTGGGGCGAAGCTAGCCTTCAGTCGTCGCGGGTTCAACCCAACATAGTGCCTTCAATTCAAAATATCTCTCTCTCTTAAAGTATATGTATTTTGTTTTGACTCAGTTTTTACCATCAATTTGAAGCTTTAAGTTATAAAATAAAATTTATGTATTTGAAAATTATGTAAAAAGTACTGCAAATCACAATAATTAAAAACATACAATATTTAAAACACATAATAAAAAAATTCAATCCAAAAAAAAAATAAATTGATTGATACTCAAAATTACAACGATTGTGCCATACATATAAAATAAAATAAATAGAATAATTTTTTTCTTGAATATGTATAAATTATAAATTTACAAGTCGATTCTTTCAAAGAACTAGAATTATGAACCTATTAGTGTATATATCACAAAATTATAATAAATTTCATCAGTTGAAAAGTAAAAATAACAAAAATGAATAAATAAGTATTCAGGTTGAAGTGCAGATATCTCGAGCTCTTTAAGGAGATTCAAGCTCACTAAGGTATTGAAAAATCTAATCAAACACTTAGTTTGCAAGATCATTGAATATTATTTCACTAGTCAGAAAGTGTAATCACATGTTTATGAAACGTGAACTACACCAAAAGCCAAAATAGATAATCACGTACCTGTTATAGAAATTTGTTCGCTATTTGTAAAGAAATCTTTACTAGAATCTTCACAGCAACTTTTCAGGAATTAAGAGAAGAAGAAGAGAAGGAAACAAAAAATCTTTTTTCTTTCTGCGTTAACCTTCTGTTTTGAAGAAGGAGTCCTTTTATACTTCTAAAAGAAGACAACTATTCAGAGACAATTTGAATAATTGTGTCAATTACCTTTTATTAAGTATAAATTAAATACATTACAAATATAATATAATTCATTCATCTCCCACTTTTTCATAGTGGATCAGTTCTCATTCCTATTTTATAACTTTCATACTTGGCGACTGATCGTGTAATCAGTGCATATTTCGGGAGATTCGTTGTTGTACATCTGTTAGGAATATATAGCATCTCATTTAATGAAACTTAGAGCTGATTCTACTATGCAGTATCCTAAATCATTTATTACATTTATATATCATCTTTTTTTTTCCTTGAAAATTGAGTTCATCATTACGTTCTGGTCTCAAAGACAAACATAAAGAATCGGTCAATGAGCACAAGTAATGGATAACACTTAATGATCTTCCTCATATCATGAATCTTTTAATTAATCTCAACTTGATATACCTTTTTAGAAATGTCTCGTCTAATCGAATCAAGCATGATTTCTTGGCTACATACTAAGATAGCAAACACCAAATTGAATTTCAAGAAACTGATTAAATTCATCAGGGTATATACAATGTGAAAATTTCTTATAATTTTCAGGACTTCACGTGATAGCAAATAGAGATTAAACTTGTATCGCCCTAGTAGGTCATTATATGCATACGTGGTATGAAACATGTATCATAGTATTAAACTCCTTTCCCATGGAGCGTATGTCTTTTATTAATTAAATGTTGTGCAAGTAATAGTTTAAACAACTCATGTATGACTTTGAGTTCATAAATCTACTCATACTTTTATTCTTCAGAACTCACATCTGGCATTAGAAACAGACTCATTCATTTGAATCACATATGACTAAACAAAAGACTAACAAACAACATTCTTATTGTAATTTTTCAGCTCACTTTTATCATCACTTCTAACAATAATTAGTTTATAATTATCTCATCTTTACTTTATAATTTAAACAATAGAGGTAATTGTCTCTGTGAATAGGCTACTCTTTTAATATCATGTGTCTTAACAATATTAATTTATTAGAAGTCATGTTTTAGATTATTTAATAATTTCTCTATCATATTATGTGTTAAAAAATCATGCTTATAGGATCAAATAAATGTTTTTTCTAGGTGTCTAGAAATAACGCCTATAGAATATCGATATTTTCATGTTATAAGTAGAAATCATGTTTTTAGAATGTTTAATATTCTTTTTCACATATTATCTAAGTAGAAATTATGTTTTAGGATATTTAGTGTCTTTGAGTAGAAATCATTTAAGTATGCTTGTTATATGAGTAGAAATCATGTTCTTAGGATATTTAATGTTTTTTTAGCAGAAATCATGCCTATAGGATTTTTTTAAAGTATGCTAATTTAATATTTTTCATGTCATGTATTTAGAAATTATGTCTTTAGTATTTAATATTTTTTACATGTTAGAAATAATGGCTATAGGATTTTCTCAATTTTTAATATGACATATTTAAATATGTTAACAAATTTTTTTTCAACACTTGTAGAAATTTTTTTCATATCTCAATAGATTTTAATATGGTAATGTTTTTAAATAAATCAAAATCTTTTTCAAGTTTTAAAAAATGTTTGAATATTATTTTGTGATGCACATACACTTAGCAAATTTAGGATATATTTTTTTGCACTTCTTGTCTGTGTTTTCAAGCATGTTGATTTATTCAAGAGGCATATTTGAGATCTTTGTGTTAAATGCTCGTATGTTGTGTTTTATTGGACGCTGAGTCTACTAGGAACCCCTACATTTTCTTTAAGTCTAGAACCACAAAAAATTAGTAGTCCAAAGCCTCTTGAACCTTAGAAGGGATGGTAGACACTTTAAGAAACGTTAGAATTTTTTATTTCTTTTAGTATGCTTTTAGGTTACTAATAAATCAACCTAGGAGGGGTATGAATAAATAGGACCCTCGAAAATGATGATCTAACTTAAGCTTGGATAGGACAGAACCTTGGTTTTTGTCCTTCGACTTAAATAAATCAAGCTAGCTAAAAAAATGACAAAATCTAATTTTGTCTTCTAAAAATAAAAGCGAATACTGATCTGAGTGGTAAAAACTTCGCTTAATTTTTTTCTCTTTTTGTTTATTTTTTGGGGTAGATTAGTTCCTTAAATTGTTTATTTATTCCTGTGTTTACTTGTCTAAATGCTATCTTGTTATAACTTAGGTATTTATTAAAATAATTTTCAAAAAATTGAGACTTTATTTGTTAACCCCCACACAAACGTGAGATATGGCTAGTACCCATATTTATTGACCTCGAAGGGTGTTTAACACCTTCCCCTCGAGGTAACTAGAACTATTACCCGATGTCTGGTTGAATTTGGCCTTAGTTTTAGTTTTAAATTAGAATGATGTCCTAATGCACCTTAAACTCATTAAGGCGACTCTTCAATTCAATTCTTTTCAAATCTTGAATAAGAATTGTCTATGATGTCGTGAGATCCCATTTTGCGATAAGTGGGGCGCGATAACACCCATTTGGATTCTCGTGGAACTCTTCGATAATCTACGAAAATATCTCTTTCCGTCGCCATACATGATCTGTGGCTCTCGATTCTACAATCCACATAGGAAGTGACTCAAGAAACATTTTCATTACTATGTGAATCATTAATAAGGTCATATACCATTTTAGGCTCAGAAAAATCACGAGCAAAGTGTTCCTTGTTCTTACGGTTGTAGCACTTAAGCTTACCTATGTTAAGCTTTTTCTTTGGAGTAGAGACATTTCTCTCTCCTTGTTCATCGGTCATAGGCTTGTTTGAGACTTTTTCTTTCCCCTTCTTCTGAGAATATTTATCATATTTGTGTTTTTTGTCACATCTAGGCTTTGATGTTAAACCCCGTATTTCTTTAAATTAAGGATAATTATACAATTGGGAAATTTTATTGTGGATGTCGTGTAATTTGAACTTAGGTATATTCCAGGTGCATGATTAGAGTATCAAGTGAATTTGGCGTGCATAATTAAGTTTGAGTCGGAAGTCCTCGATTGGATCAAA
>JAABOM020000103.1:3388313-3417126 GCA_011800125.2 Solanum clarkiae
ATAATTAAGAAAGTAATAACTATATTGTATTATTTATTAGAATTAAAATTTAATGGAAAAAAACATATATTTTTATAAATTTTCTCTTTTCTTTTTTTTAAAAAAATAAAATTTACACTAAAATGTGACTCTATTTTGGTAATTTTCCAATTATTTTTAAACAGACTTACTATAAATAAGATAAAAATAATATTTAATTTAATTTCAAAAATAAATATTTAAGTAAAAAAAGTATATATATAACTTAGGTTTAGTCAACAATTACGTGTCTATATCTTGCCCCTCTTTGACTGAAAGCTTGAAGAGTTTGCAGACAAAGAAGTAGACAACGTAACAAGTTTTGACCTAACTCTTACTTGCGAGGAAAAAGATGCGACTGGGTCTTGATTTTGGACAACCTACATATCCCGGGTCAAAAGGGAATAAGGTCATGTTTAGTTCAAGAAGGTGAAGTGACGAGTTGGAAGTAAGGTAAGGTCCATCGAGGTCCAGTTTACAGCTCCTATTTTTACATGCAAATGAAAGATAACAACTAAAAGAAAAGCAAGGACAAGAACCTAGCTATATAGCTTCACTTGATTCATCTCGGGCTTTTATGTCTTCTCAAATGGTGAGATGTTATCTCATATGTACTTGAAGGTTAGCTTATTTCCTAGGTAGACTTCTGCTACTCGATGTTGGAAACTAGCCTTGTCTTCAAGACTAGCTCCTACCACTTAAATTGAAAATGAGCTCCAAAGTTGATAATGCTTTGCTTTATGGACACGATCTTAAGCTTACCAAGTGAATTGACCTTGTTCTTCAACTAGATTCCTGAAATAAAAACACATAAAAGTAATAGCACAAAACTTTTCCCCAATTTGTAGCAAAGAAAATTTTGTGAGCATGAATGAAGGAGAATGCCTAGCTTTAAATCAAGATTCTGGATGACTTGCGCTTCGTTGCAATGCATTCTTCATATGTTTGTGACTTGTTTAAGTAACTCCATTGATTCCGAAGACCCATTTAAATTGGTTTTGTCTAACAAATAATCCAGGACAATCCTACTAGCCTAAATCCCACTATCCATAAGGGTCCTGCTAATCTAAATCTCATTATTAAAGAGGGTCCTGCTACGCTAAGACCCATTATCCAAGAGGGTCCTGATGTTAATCTAAATCTCATTATCTAGGAGGGTCCTGCTACGCTAAATCTCATTATCTAGAAGGATCCCACTACTCTATGTCCCGTTATCCAAGAGGGTCCTGATCCTATTATCCAGGAGGGTCCTACCACACTAAGTCCCATTATCCAAGAGGGTCCTGCTATACTAAGTCCCATTATCCATGAAGGTCTTGATCCCATTATCCAAGAGGGTCCTGATTTCATTATCCAGGAGGGTCCTGCTACATTAAGTCCTATTATCCAGGAGGGTCCTGATCCTATTATCTAGGAGGGTCATGCTAATCTAAATCCCATTATCTAGGAGGGTCCTGATCTCATTATCCAAGAGGGTCCTACTAACCTAAATCTCACTATCCAGGGGGGTCCTGCTACGCTAAATCCAATTATTCAAGTATCACGATCCGAACCTAGGCCTTGACGTGACATGGCAAATGGGGAACCCGAAGGGACCCCAATCAATCTTCTTAGCATATCATTATACATTCTTGGTCGTGGAAGCAATTATACAACAACAATAGATAGAAAAGGGAAATATGGGGTTAAGGGACATCTCTAATACCGTAGAAGCATAAAAAGCCAATAGTATAGTATTAACATATCATAAGATTCCAACAACACCTCTAATACATAGATAGGAGCGAGGGCCAAGACAATCTTCGGGCTCACCCTCATAGACATAAGTTTCTAATAAGAAGTGTCAATACATAGCATAAATCAAGAGAAGTATGTCCTCGGAGTTGAGGACTTACCAACTTGCTTTGAGAGAAATCGTACTAGCCACGTGAAGGAGAAAGATGATCAAGTGGGGCTCCGACTCCTAATGATAACATCATGTAGGCATAGGGTATGCGTTAGTACATTTGAATGTACTAAGTATGTACGATGCAATGCAACAAGAGATAGGCAATATAGGCAAAATACAATATCATAAACAATGGATAGCATAATAGCAATATGACATGTATGAATGATGCTTGAAGTAAAACATGCTTATATAGAACATATTACATATGTAAGAAGAGACTAACATTATGATGGATTGTCACACCCTACCATGGTGATTGAGGTATCAACCCCCCAATTGGTTGATGGTTGTCTCATCCTACCATCCATGGAGGTTTCAACCCCTCAATTGGTTGATGGTAGTCACACCCTGCCATCTATGGTGATTGAGGTATCAACACCTCAATTAGTTGATGGTAGTCACACCCTGCCATCCATGGTGATTGAGGTATCAAACCATCAATTGGTTGATGGTAGTCACACCCTACCATCCATGGTGATTAAGGTATAGCAACCCCTCAACTAGGTGTGGCCAACTTGCAATGCCATAGATATTTTTCATGAAAGCAACACATATATACCTTATTTTCATCATCATAAAGTCCTTCAAATCATAGGTCATGCAATGGAACATCAATAGCTCAAGAACCCTAAACCGGACATTTTATCAAACACTTGATGGGTGTGTAATACTAATGTAAAATAATGCAATTAATGAGTGAATCATGCAAAAAAATTTGAAGTAAATCAACTCACCAACACTTGGTAATACCACCTTGCAAAATACATTAAAAACTCTCATCAAAACTCATCATAGATCTTACATTCATAGCTCAAAACATGCATAAACAGTAACACTTTTACAAAATTCCAACATAGTTCATAGTCAAATTCATAATAAGTGACTCATGAGTAAAATCAACTTAGAAACATGTAATTTATATATATAAAAAAAAAGAAGCTTGGGTACCATGGGTGAAAGAACCCAATAGTTGAAAACCACATACCTTGACTTTGGAGATTTCCTTTGATGTAGATTGAGATATGAACTTGAAGCTTGAATGAATTACGTGAATTCGAAAATGAGCTTGGAACCCTTGATTTTGAGTAAAATATTTTTCTAAGAAGGTCTTGGGGAATGCCTTGTATGATATGAAGGTGAAATATTGCTAAGTATAGGTATTTTTTATGTATGGGAAGACTAAGGCCCAAGGCCTCAAAGCCTTGACAAAACTAAAACAAAGATGGCGACAAAATGTACAAGTCTGCATCTGGTCCATGACATGGATCCAACACACAGGCATTTTTATGCTGGTCTACGCCCTGGCCGTGTCGTGCCCGGGGCCATCGATTCTGGATAAGGAATTTTTTGGAAAATAAAATTTTGATAAGTTTGCTCTAAAATTAGGGTTAGGCCTATTCCCACTCAATTTTTCCCCCTGATCAAGTACATAAAGTCGAATTTTCGATATCATGCACGGATTTTGAGATATATAGAAATTATGATTATGGGCACTTTCGAGGCATATTTTCGAGCACATCTCCCCCTTGGGAACATTCATACCCGAATGTCAAAGAAACATACATAAGAGATGTAAACAAGCTAATTTCAGCTCATACAAGGATGCAACAATGCACTTAAAAATCACTTTAGAAATTTCAACGTAAGTGTCAAAAATCACCATGAACTTGTCAACATAAACATGAATGCATGCAAATGACGAAGGGGTTGAAACATAAGACTTGAAATAACATAGAGTACTTAGAATTAGTACCTTAGACTTGAGTAGAATGGAAGAGATAAGGATATTGCTTTTGCATATCCGCCTCGGCCTCCCATGTAGCACTTTCGACTTGTTGATTCCTCCAAAGGACCTTAACGAAAGCCACATCCTTGTTCCTCAACCTCTTCACTTGTCTACCCAAAATCTCTACTGGAACCTCTTCATAAGTTAAGTTTTCTTCAACAATACCCACAATATCAAGAGGCACAATAGCACTAGGGTCACCCACACACTTCCTCAACATAGACACATGGAAGACCAGATAAACCATATTCATGTCATTGGGAAACTTCAACTCATAGGCCACCTTACCAATCCTCTTCAACACCCTATAAGGACCCACAAATCTAGGACTCAATTTGTACTTATTACCAAAATGAACCACACCCTTCATGGGTGATATCTTCAAATAGACCCAATCACCAACCTTAAATTCAAAATCTTTTCTCCTCACATTGGCATAGGACTTTTGATGATTTTGGGCTGTTTTCAACCTTTCCCTAATCAACCTTACCTTCTCCATAGCCTCCATACCCAGATTCGGAACCAATAAAGCCATACTCCTACCTCAAACCATCCAACTGGGGACCTACAATGGCTACCATAGAGAGCCTCAAAAGGAGCCATACCAATGCTAGAATGATAGCTATTATTATAAGCAAATTCAATCAATGGAAGATGATCATCCCAACTACCCTTAAACTCTAAAACACAAGCTCTAAGCATGTCCTCAAGAGTTTGGATAGTTCTTTCGGCTTGGCCATCCGTTTGCGGGTAAAAGGTCGTATACCTTGGTACCATAACCTCTTTGGAAGGACCTCCAAAAGTGAGAAATGAATTAAGCACCATGATCTAATATGATAGACAAGGGTACCCCATGCAATCTAATCAATTCATGAATGTACAACTTAGCATAATATTCGGCACTATAAGTAATTTTAACAAGTAGGAAATGAGCCAACGTTATCATTCTATCGGCCACTATCCAAATGGAATCAAACCTTTTCTAGTCTTAGGCAACCCAACCACAAAATCTATGTTAATTTCTTCCCACTTCCAAGTAAGAATCTCTATATCTTGGGTTAGGCCACCCAACCTTTGGTGTTCGGCTTTAACTTGTTAGCAACTATGACAACCAGACACAAACCTTGCAATATCCCTCTTCATACCACCCCACTAAAGTATTTCCCTGAAATCTCTATACATCTTGGTAGAACCAGGGTGAATAGAATAGGACGGATTATGAGCCTTATCAAGAATCTTCTCTATCAAGTCATCAATACAAGGCACACACAATCTACATTGGTACCTAAGGGCACCATCTCCCCCTTGGGAGAAAATATCCACCTTGCCCTCTCTCACCAAGGACTTCAATTCTAACAAGGAGGGATCAAGATCTTGCTTTGCCTTTACCTCATCAACCAAGGAAGATTTTGAACCATCAATAACCACAATACCACTATTATCAACCTCTTCCAACCTAACTCCCAACCTAGCCAACCGATAAACCTCTCTAGCCACCACTTTTCCACTAACCTCAATATGTGCTAGGTTACCCATAGACACCTTACTCAAAGCATCGGCCACAACATTAACCTTACCGAGGTGGTAATGCACACTCATATCATAATCCTTAAGAAGCTCTAACCACCTTCGTTGCCTCAAGTTGAGATCTTTTTAGTGAACATATATTGGAGACTCTTATGATCGATAAGCACATCGACATGCACCCCATAATAACGTCAAATTTTCAAAGTAAAAACCATGGCAGCCAATTCAATATCATGGGTAAGATAATTCTTTTCATGCACCTTGAGTTGTCTAGAGGCATTAGCTATCACCTTACATTTTGCATCAAAACACAACCCAAAGCAATTCGAGAGGTATCATAATACATGACAAACCCTTCCAACCCTTCTGGTAGTGACAAGATAGGAGCGGAGACAAGATTATCCTTCAAGGTTTAGAAACTCTTTTCATACTCATCAGTCCACACAAACTTAGCCTTATTTTGAGTCAGCTTAGTCATAGGAGAAGCAATAGAAGAGAACCCATTCACAAACCTTCGATAGTAACCTGCTAAGCCTAACAAGCTTCTAATGTCCACTGGAGTCAACGGTCTAGGACAATTTCTTATCATTTTTGTCTTTTTAGGATCCACCTTAATACAATCCCCCGACACCACATGACCTAGAAAGGCAACCTCTTTCAACCAAAATTGACATTTCTCATATTTGGCATACAATTTCTCTTCCCTTAATTTTTGTAACACCACCCTCAAATGACTTACATGCTCCTCCTCACTATGAAAATAGATCAAAATATCATCAATAAAAATCACCACAAACAAATCAAGGTAGGGTTTAAAGACCCTATTCATAAGATCCATGAAGATAACTGGTGCATTGGTCAATCCAAAAGACATAACTACAAATTCATAATGCCCACAACTAGTCCGGAAGGCCGTCTTGGGAATGTCACACTCCCTCACCTTCATTTGATGGTACCAGGACCGAAGATCAATCTTAGAGAAGTGACTAGCCCCTTGATGTTGGTCAAATAAATTATCTATCCTTGGAAGAGGAAACTTATTCTTGATGGTGACCCTATTAAGTTGCTGGTAGTCAATGCACATTCTAAGAGAGCCGTCTTTCTTCTTCACAAACAACACCGGTGCACCCCAAGGTGATTGGCGAGGCCTAATAAAACCCTTCTCCAACAAATCCCTCAATTACTCCTTCAAATCTGCCAGGGCCATACGGTAAGAGGGAATAGAAATGGGTTGAATATCGGGAAGGAGGTCTATACCAAAGTCGATTTCCTTTTCGGGAGGAACACCCGGAAGGTCAAGAAACTCATTCACCACCAGAACCGACTTTATAGGAAGGACTTTGAACTCAACATCCCCAACCCTCATAAGATGATAGAGACACCCCTTAGAGATCAACTTTTGAGCTTTAATGCAAGAGATAAACCTACCCTTCATCACCATATCATGACTCTCCCACTCAAGGACGGGCTCATTTGGGAATTGGAATTTGACCCTATGGGTTCTAGGGCCTAGACATGACATAGCGAATGGGGAACTCAAAGGGACCCCAATCAAGCCTCTTGGCATATCATTACACATCCTTGGTCGCGGAAGCAATTATACAACAACAATAGATAGAAAAGGGAAATACGGGGCTAAGAGACATCTTTAATACCGTAGAAGCATACCAAGCCAATAGTATAGCATTAACATATCATAAGGTTCCAATAATACCTCTAATACATAGATAGGAGCGTGGGCCAAGACAATCTCCGGGCTCACCCTCATAGACATAAGTTTCCAACAAGAGGAGTCAATACATTGCATATCAAGAGAAGTATGTCCTCGGTGTTGAGGACTCACCAACTTACTTTGAGAGAAATTGTACTAGCCATGTGGAGGAGGAGGATGATCAAGTAGGGCTCCGGCTCCTACATGATAACATTATGGAGGCATAGAGTATGCATTAGTACGTTTGAATGTACTAAGTCTTTATGATGCAATGCAACAAGAGATAGACAATATAGGCAAAATGCAGCATCATAAACAATGGATGACATAATAGTAATATGACATGTATGAATGATGCTTGAAGTAAAACACGCTTATATAGAACATATTACAAATGCAAGAAGAGACCAACATTATGAAGGATTGTCACACCCTACCATCCATGGTGATTGAGGTATCAACCCCTCAATTAGTTGATGGTTGTCTCACCTTACCATCTATGGTGATTGAGGTATCAACTCCTCAATTGGTCGGTGGTAGTCACACCTAGCCATCCATGGTGATTGAGGTATTAACCCCTCAATTGGTTGATGATAGTCATACCCTACCATCCATGGTGATTGAGGTATCAATCCCTTAATTGGTTGATGGTAGTCACACCTCGCTATCCATGGTGATTGAGGTATAACACCCATTCAACTAGGTGTGGTCAACTTGCAACACTATAGAAACCTTTTATGAAATCAATAAATATATACCTTCCTTTCATCATCATAAAGTCATTCAAGTCATAGGTCATGCAATGGAACATCAATAGCTCAAGAACCCTAAATCGAACATTTTATCAAACACTTGGTGGGTGTGTAATGCTAGTGTCAAACCATGCAAATAAAGAGTGAAATCATGCAAGAAATCTTGAAGTAAATCAACCCACATGCACTTGGTAACACCACCTTGCAAAATAGATTGAAATCCCTCGTCAAAACTCATCATAGATCTTAGATTCATAGTTCAAAACATGCATAAAAAGTTACACTTTTACAAAACCCCAACATAGTTCATAGTCAAATTCATAATAGGAGACCCGTAAGTAAAAATCAACTTAGAAACATGTAATTTATGTAAAAAAGAAGCTTGGGCACCATGGGTGAAAGGACCCAACGATTGAAACCCACATATCTTAACTTTGGAGATTTCCTTGATGAAGATTGAGATGAGAACTTGAAGCTTGATTGAATTTCTCGAATTCGCAAAATGAATTTGGTACTCTTGTTTTTGAGTAAAATATTTGTCTAAGTGTTTGAGAAGGTCTTAGGGAATGCCTTGTATGATATGAAGGTGAAACATGGCTAAGTATAAGTGTTTTCTGCATGGGAAGACTTAGGTGCAAGGCCTCAAAACCTTGGACCGAACAAAAAAAATTGGAAAAAAAATGGACAGGTTTGTGTCTGGTCTGTAACACAGACCCAAAGCGGAGGGCATTTTTACACTGGTCCGCGCCCTGGCCGCATCATACCAGAGGCACGGATCGATTCTGGATAACGAATTTTTGGAAAAATGAAATTTTGATACAGTTGCTCTAAAATCAAAGTTAGACCCATTTCTCACTCAATTTTTCCCCTGATTAAGAATATGAAGTTGGATTTTTATATTACACACGGAGTTTGAGATATATAAAAATTACGATTATGGACACTTTTGAGACATATTTTCGGACACTTTTTGGGATCATTTCACCAGGAGGTCCTAATCCTATTATCTAGGTGGGTCCTGCTATACTAAGTCCCATTATCCAGAAGGGTCCTGATCCCATTATCCAAGAAGGTTCTACTACACTAAGTCCCATTATCCAGGAGGATCTTGATCCAAATATCCAGGAGGGTCCTGCTACACTAAGTCCCATTATCCAGGAGGGTCCTGATCCCAATATTCAGAAGGGTCCTGCTAATCTAAATCTTATTATCCAAGAGGGTCCTGATCGTATTATTTAGGAGATTCCTGATCTCATTATCCAAGAGGGTCCTGCTACCCTAAATTTCATTATCCAGGAGGGTCATGCTACACTAAGTCCCATTATCCATGAGGGTCCTACTACACTAAGTCCCATTATCCAAGAGGGTCCTGATCCCATTATCCAGGAAGGTCCTGCTACGCTAAACACCAAAAAACACAAAAAAAAAATTGCCCTAGTTTTCTTAACATGAAACTTTGAGATTTTTATTTGGTTGGACCAAACCCCAGCAATAGGGCTGGCTACGTATCTTGTGAAATAAGAATCAGGTCAAACGTAGTTAGTACAAAAATATTTTCTTTTCTTTTAATTTTTTTTACAAAAGAATTTCTTCTGAAAAGAATATTAGATAGAAAGAAATTGATTTTTGATTGATCATGTCTTGGCTTTAGATGGTACCAACAATTAGTATTATGCATATAAATCACTTTCAAGTACTTCAAGGTAAATTTGAGTTCAACTTTGAAGTAATTTATGTAGTTTCAAATGATACCTCAAACATACTTAAGTATTAACAAGATATATTCATCTTGCATCAAATATGGGGGTAAAATTATTCATGTCCTCATGTTTCAAGTGGCTTACCAAAATAGAGTCCCAATTCACACAAAAATAGAAGAATTTGGATCGTTGGACATTTTGAGAGTCATTTACACTCAGAAAGATGTCCAATGCATGAGCTTGAGATACCTAATGGTTGACCTTCATGTAGATATCCACTAATGTAAGAACATCGAAAATGAAATCAAGTAGGACTTGTATTCACCTTAAAATATGGCTTGGAATGGGTAAGGTAATCTTTATATAAAGTCTCTATTTTCTCCATAAGCATTGCACTATGCACTCAATTTATATCCTTTATTTTCACATTTGATCTTTATCTGCTTGGTTGCTTTTCTTTCTTTTTTTTTCTAGACTTTCTCCTTTTTTCTTTTTTTTTTAAAAAAGTTTCTCCCCTTTTATTGAATTTGTTTTTTACTATCATAATTTTCAACTTCACTTTGCCGTCTGACTTAAAACTTTGTCGATGCATTCACAGAGATAGGAGAGAAATAGAGTGGTGTATTTGTGCATTCAAAAGAATATATGCTAAGATATGGTTATCAAAATAAAGATGTTTTAGGCTCAAAAAGAGAACCTCTAGGGACCACGTCTTATTTGGTAGGCTTACAAGGCACAATTGGATCAAAGAAAGCCTACAATCCTTTTTCAAATTAGATGTTATTCAAAATTTCGCCTCAACAAACATTCCAGTAAAGTTCTTGATCAATAAGTCATGCCACTGAACTTTATATCTAAAGCTCACCACACAATGCACATGAAACAATGAGGTCAAATTTTATTTTTACCCTTAACTTTGAGCAAGCGAATTTTTTAAGTGCGACATAAGTATAATCAAGAGGTACCAAAAGAATCTATATGAGTCACAACAAAGTAGGTCCACTCTATTATACTAAATAGTTTAACACTTTTTTTATGCACACTTCTAAGTACATCGGTACCAATCAAGACAAGAAACACCTTTTTAGTTTTATTATTTTTATTTTGAAAAAGAAATAAAACCTTTTTTTTTAATAGGAATGAAAAGAAAATTTATTTTGCTATTTTAAACAAAGAAATAAGATCTTCGTTTTTGAACCTCTTGAATAAGGATTTTCTTCCTTTTTTAATGAAGAGCAAAATTTATTTTATTTTTTGGATAAAAAAATTATTAGTATTATTTTAAAAATTAGGAATCACCGAACTCGGGGAGGGTTGCCAGATTAAACTAGTAAAATGAAGAGACAATCAATTTGAGAGCAACTTGGGGAATTGTGTTCCCCATGATTCACTAACTCAAATACCCCAGATAGCACAACTTCAGTCAGGACATTGCATGCAGGACGGTAACTTAGGTTCTTCCAACCCTCTTCTGAAGGCAAATGTCGGATTTCACTATGACGCTCGGCCGACTACAATAGTGTGCCAAATTAACTGTAACCTATAGTCCCAGTCAACCTCTCCTTGGTCGGGTTTTGTTGATTAGACGAGAACATATCAATCGAATTTTGTTACCCATTTTCTTTTCCTATTCAATACTATTTGGATCGGGATCATGATAGTAGGCGGGGTTTGATGTTGGACACCATCAAACAATAAGCAAAACAAAGGAAAATGGATAATACATTCAAATACCCAACTCAAGAAATGCAAATAATCGGGGTTATTTCAAGCTAGCTATTCATGGTTCCCACAACCCCAAGTTATGGGGGTTTAGCTACTCATAGCTTGGGCAAGAAAACAAACAATGAATGAAACATAGTTAAGAAATTACCTAAAGAAAATGAAGAACAATAAACCACCTTGAATTTGGATTCACAAGCTTGAATGATGAAGTTGATTTACAAGTGACTCCAATCCCCAAATTGGGTCTTCAAGATAAAATCCTAGTTTTCTACTCTAAAACCTAAAGATTTTCACTACAAAATATTCTATGTTTTTGTAAAATCTGTTGAACTCTCACTGAAAACCCTAACATATACTATTAATATTATTTACAAAATGGTCCCTAAAATAAATTAGAAAATCCAGTCGACAGCAGTTATGGCTCGTAGGTACGACTCGTAGGGTCACCTACGAGTCATAATCGGACTTTCGTAGTCAACACTTGATATTTTGAACTTGACTGCTTTGGTTTATACTATGAGTCGTTGTTTGGTCTACGACGCGTAGTCCATGCTTCGAGTTCTTGGTCCAATTTTCAGCAACACCAGAAATGGCTACGAAGCCCTCTTTTATGAGTCGTACTGAGACATACGACTCATAGGTGGGCCTCATATAGCTGACCTTCAAAAAATCAGATTCTGTATTTGACCACTGGAACTGGCTACGAGGGGCATACTACAACTCGTAGCTTGGGCTACAACTCGTAGGTCCGACTGGTATCTCTTAAATATCAACAAAATCTGTAACTTTCTCTCAAAATCAAGCCAACCTATACTTTCTGCAAAAACAACATAAAAACACAATAAAACCATAAAAAGTCGCATTAACAACTTGCAAAATTCCATGTTTTAGGCATCAAATGTGCTGTATTTTGACAACACATCAGTTATCCAACTATTATTTTAGTATTTATAACTACCAGTTTCTACGCAAGATCATATTTACAAGTTGAGATCAAAGCTTCCTCCATTACTTGTTAATTTCATCAAAATACTTGTTCATGCATTTTTCTTGATATAAATCATAGATTTTACTGATTTTAATACTAAGTTAAGTTATTGAGACAAGATTTACAGTTATTGTTGCATTTATGAGAACTCTCTCTCTCTCTCTCTCTATATATATATATATATATATATATATATATATATATATCATGAAAAGTTATTATATTCATAGTTTTGTGTTAAGTTTAAGAAGTAATTAAAACTTCTATATTTACAAGATAGTAGAGTAATAAAGTTATTGTCACGCCTCGGGAGGGTACCCTAGGCGTAAATGACACTCGAAGACTATTGGTAGTCCCCAAGCGAACCACCTGATCCCATCACACTCGTTCAATCAATACATTAGCGGAAGACATTCAAGAATTTAGAAGACTATCAGTGGGCTATAAGCTATCAACTCTGTCTATCATTAAGAATACGAATAACATAGTAGTCTCAATATAAATAAGAAACAGAGAAAACGACTCCAACATCACCTATCAGTTGTCTGTGTCTATGAAGCCTCTATAGCTAGTGTCTATGGAGGTACCATGACAGGCCATGGCTATTACAATCAAGAAAATGACATCAAAATACATAAAAAAGAATAGATATGTCCTCCGAAAGCAGGGGAGGACTCACCAAGTCTGGAAATCTTGAATCTCTGAACCTCAACTATTCGCCTGCTGAAGGCCTTTGTCTACATAATTTGCATCATAAGATGATGCAGCACCAAAGGAGCGTTAGTACGTAGAATGTACTGTTTGTAAAATGAGCTAAAGTAAATAGTAATGGCTATACAATATACAATACATCAGCCCATCAATCACTCAGCCTCAACTCAGAGTAAAGAACAGGGCTCTATCACATTACTATCCATCAAGACATCACACCATCACATCAACCTCAGAGTACTATCAACATGAAACCTATCTGGGAGTTTCTATAACCAACAACCACCACCTATGAGCCAGTGATGATACAACGAAGAGATGTCTTTGCCACATTCATCCAGTACCTTTCTGAGGTAAAGGATGAGTCTATCGGGGATCCCAAAAGAAGTCTATCAAGCCATCTGTGAGGCAAAGGAAACGTTCGCTTTCATAGCCCAATACTCTCTTACGCTAGCCACGTAGTTAATAAGTGAGAGTGGGAATCACTCTTACCCATTTTGATGCTAATACTCCTCCCAGGACTCGATATGCTCATAAGTCTATCAATACATCAAGAATTTCCATCACCTAGCCTCTACGGACGAGAAACCTCAACTCATTCCATCATCTATCTACTCAAGGCGTAAGATCATCCTTTCAAGGTTAATTTCATTCTCATTTAGACTATAAGAATTCTAATCTCGATAGTTTCAGTTATCAATACATTCATCTCAAGACCCGGACCACAACAATCAAGCACCTTTGCATAATCAAGGCTCTAGACATCAATTCCTAGGTTCATTCAAGCAATCTTTAGCAATTAAAGATGTATAGATGCAAAATAGTTTAAATAATCAGTTAAACAGGTAATTCAAGTCATGATGATCATCAATTTAAGATAATATATAGAAATTAAAGATAATTTTCAAGAAAATTTTCAAGAATTACAACGCAAGACCTATCAACTATCAACTATTAACCTACTACATTCATCGAGGCACATAGGAGAACAATCCTATATTCTGAGTAGTCTTTAAATAGATTGCACTAATCTTTAACAAGAATTTGGACCCGTACTCTCAATCCTTAAGCTCTTTCTTGCTTGCTCTCTCAAAACTTACGCTTAGAACTTAGGGGAATGTGGGTTTTTGAAATCCTTCGTACGAAATAAATACTTAAAATCGCATTTTGGGACTTATAAGTGGGTTGAGAATACCCAAAATACCCTTCCTAAAATTAAAAGAAAATCTGCTTAAAAATTTGTACTGGTCCGTGACGCGCCAGGGGTGCGGACCAGTATATTTTTGTGAATTTTTAAAATATCGAATTCCCATAAAAAATTTAAAAGAAAAAACACAAAGTGTTAGTCCGCGCCCCCTCCGCGTCGCGCTAGGGCGCGGATCGACACTATTTTCTCTTAAATTAATAAAAATTATTTTTCAATCTGGTTGCTCTTAAATTGAGTCTAGACTACTGTCCCACTCGATTTTCTATGGTGATTGCAAATCCGGTCTCAGATTTTTCATCGGAGCTTTGGAAGGCGCATTGTGTGCACGATTACGTTTTAGGGCATTTCAATAATTTTACGGGATGTTACAGTTGTGATTTGAGACACTTTGTATTGATACAAATTCAGTCAAAGAGAAGAGATGAGTTGAGAAAAGTTAAGAAAAGCTAAAGTAGGGCTAAGTCCCAAAGGATTAAAAAGGCATTTTGAGAACTCTTACTCTTTAAGACATGAGCATTATAAAAGTTATTTTGGAAGTAGTATTGAGCACTAGTATGAGTGAGAATAAAAATAACTTAAACTCATAAACTACGTAGTCGATGTAGGACAGGATTATACCAAGAGTACAACTCCTCACTTGTCGCTGAGATGACCTAGTTTTGGGATGGATCCACTCCTTGAGTTTTCGTTCCTTACCCTGACAAAGTATGAGATGACCCTGGCAAAGTATGGGATGCCTCTGGCAGCATGCATAAGATGTTGTATCATCATGAAGCTCATAGTGATGGTTGTCAGTTCGAGAAACTCCCCAAGCTAAAGTAAACTAGTTTCTACAGACAGAGTTTTAGCATATGTTCTACTTTCAACATACGCTTTATTTATTACTTATGCTATTTTATTTTGATACATTTTTTGGTTACTTTGAGTATAGTGCCTTATCCTGAGTTTCCATTTCGGCTATTTTACATATTGTATATTTCACGTCTGACGTCCTTTGGACCTGCATCATTTTATGTTGCAGACATATGTGACAAAGTTCCTCAGCAGACGCTCTGTTGAGGACCTAATATCTATCTAACTACTGGTGAAGCCTCTTATCAGTCAAAAGCTTTGGAGTCGTTATCTATGTTTTCTTTTAGTATTTCTTTTCAGTTGTGGTTACCGTGGGCTAATCACGGTAGTTGTTTCAGACCATTCTAGTTAGAGGTTTTATAGACTATATGACATATGTTTCAGTTCTTATTTTCTATTGAGATATTTCCACTATTCGATTATTCAGATATTTGCAGTATCTTTAACTCACTATAATTAAGCCTTTCACTAATTATTTAAGTCTTCCATTGAGTAAAGTAGCCAGGCTAAGTGCTTCGCTTGGGACCAGAAATGGTGTTAGGTGTTGGCCATGCCCAGGGTGTGAACGTGGGGCGTGACAAGAGGATAGATAGATACAGATAGATAGATATAGATAGATTATGCCTTTTTATAAAACATATTTATTTATTTAGTACTACACAAAAAAAGGAAAAGTGTGTTTATTTTGTTTTTGGTTATTAAGTGTTTTCAAATTAGTTGCATTTAGGGGTGTGCAAAAACTAAATCGAGAAAAATATTATTGGTTTATTGTTATTGAGTTATTAAGTTATCGGATTTTTAATGGTTTTGACAAAAAATTTATTGGATTATCGATTCGATAACAGTTTTTATTATTGGGTTATTGGGTAAACCGATAAGATTATAATAATTCACTATTTTACCCATTCGTAAATATTAAATATTAGTAATTTAATAGTAATATGACACTATAGTAGTAGTTTACATATTTTAATTTTTATCGTATTTAATGATTAGTTACCTACTCAAGTATTTAGTCTTTAATCTTACTCTTTCATACTCATTTGTTTTTATTAATGCAAATTCTCATTATCATTCTTATTTGGTAAATCGAAAATCGAACCATTAAGGACTTAAAATCGATAAAAACTATTTTATTGACTTGTTATTAGATTAATATATTTTAAAAACTAAAATCAATAAATCAATTTGATAATGTATAAACCCGAGCCGAACTGACTGATGCACAACCTTAGTTGCATCTTGATTCAACTAAAATGCATATATAGGTTCAAATTTAAACCTTATGATAATAAAGTAGTATTAATTAGTCAATCAAACCGTTGCACAATTATTAGACAAAAAACAGAATATACCCTTTTTGCCCCTCAGTCTAATTTTTTGAACAAAAAAAAAACATTTGAAATTTTCTTTTTTTCTCCAAATCTTCATTTTTTTTCAACTCAAAACCTTCCCGCCCACACACTCTCTTTCTCATCCTCACAAATCTCACCATTTTTTCAAAAAAATTTCAGTAATTTCATCTTTGTTTTTCAAATTTCAATGCATTTATTCAGTAAGTCTCTCTAAAGATCTGCATTCGTCTCAATTTCAGATTCAAAAAGAAAAACCCTAGCTAAATTTTGTTTGAGAAAGCGAAAAGTATGAATCAGTATCATATATACGAAGCTATTGGCCGTGGAAAACACTCGGTAATGTTTTTCTTTCTCTGTTCTTTTGTTTGCGTTTTTGGATGAAATGTGTCTTTGAAGTGATTTTTGAAATTTTTAATTTTTGCAGACTGTATATAAAGGAAGAAAGAAGAAGACTATTGAGTATTTTGCGATTAAGAGTGTGGATAAATCGCAGAAAAACAAGGTTCTTCATGAAGTAAGAAACCCTGGAAAAAAGTTTCAGTCTTTGTTTTGTATTTGAATTTTAATTGTAATTTGAGACTTAATTCTTACAGAATTTACTTGGGAAGTGGAATTGGATCTATAGATTGAACCTATCCAATTTTTATAATACAACGGTTGTCTGTTCACAGCCTAGGACGAGCTGTATCTATCTTTTTTTTTTTAATCAATATCAGTAATGTAGTTCATCCAAGAATAAATTTAATTATAGAGATAGGACACAATCAAACTCGAATAAACAGGTTGTTAAATTGAAAAGTATATTGAAGTTTTGAATTTGCTTTCACCTATAACAACAACAATAGACCCAGTGTATTCCCACAAATGGGGTCTAAGGATGGTAGAGTGTACACATATCTTATCATGGCTGAGAGACTAGATTGTTTCTAATAGAACCTCGGCTAGATTTGCTTTCACCTCTGACTATATAATTGTGAAAATGCCCGATTTATCATCTTGATAACAGTGATATCTGGGCCACCTTGTATTAGCACACAGTACCTTTTATCTTCCATTAGCAGAGGTGAAAATTTTGCACGCCAAGGTTAAGGTAGATGAGAAGATTTCACCTAGTGTCGTCTATGGTGAAATTCAAAACTTTAGTTCCCAAGTTGATACTTGATCTATTTGATTACTAGGCCACATCCTTTTGGGAGGGTGGGAATTTCCAATTTTAGTCGGAAGCAAGCTGCAGAATTTATTAGCTACCCAGTAGCTCTCTTAGAATTTTGAGAACTTCATGATTTTGATTATTAATTGTAATCAGCTTCTTTTAGAGGAACAGACAAAAAGGGGAAATACTATGTATTAGGTGTAATTATTTGTGAACCCTCTTCAGTATCGAATTTAGAAACCGTCTGCTGGCAGAATATACTTATATTACGTTGTTGTGTAAGTTATATGCATTGATTTGCGGTAACATTCTATTGGTGCCTGCTAATCTACAGTTGCTCATTGTATCCGCATACCCAATTGTTCTAACATTATCTGTAGTTTTTGCATATCTTCAAAAGCAGCTGAACTAGTTCAGAAGCTAAATGAATGTTCTTATACTAAGCATGGTTTTAGAAAAACAACTTGCCTCATCATATTAGTAGATTTTATGGATTGTTGATGCTTGTAGTTTTGAGATTATAGGGTTGAGTCATAACACAGTCTTTGTATTAGGTGTCATCAATTTGAAGTCTCCTGACCAAAAGATCAAGAAGCCGGCCTTTTCCTTAATCTATTTCATTCAGTTTCCTTTATTTGCATGTATTTTGATTCTTCTACTGGCTACATTTGCTGCAGGTCAGAATTCTTCATTCTCTAGATCATGCAAATGTATTGAAGTTCTATTCTTGGTAAGATTTATCTTTTTCCTGTTCTTTTTCTTCAATTTTGTTTCTGTGCTAAAGGTCCTTTTGGTATTTAATAAGAAGACTTCTCTGACTTATTTTTTAATTCAACTGATCAATAGGTATGAAACATCCGCACACCTGTGGTTGGTTTTAGAATATTGTGTTGGAGGAAATCTCATGAGCTTGCTGCAGCAGGTAAGCACTGGCAGGTCTGCTGTATTTTTATAAATAAATTTCTTGTTCCAGTCGTGTAATGCTTACCAAGTCAGGTGCGTGTTACAAGTGTTGGCATATAGGATGCCTCATGCAGACATTAGACATGAACCTCCAAATTTTTGACAACATTGGGATTTCCCAAACAGACACTAAGGATATCGGTGTCATGAGTGATTGAACACTTCTATTAAGATGATTGTTTGTAGTCTCACAAATAAATTTCTTCACACTTTGGACTAACTTGTTTCTTGTGCCAACAATGTGAGATGTATGAAGTAGGCTTCTCTTTTGATTTGTATTTAAAGAGTAGTCAAAATGACTACAGCTTACTGTAATTGGTAATGCCTTTAACTTACCTGTTTTAGTTTTAACTACATCTGGGAGATTTTAACACCATTTACTCTGAGTTGAAGGATGGTAAGCTTCCGGAAGATTCAATACATGATCTTGCCTGTGGCCTTGTTAGAGCTCTTCTGTAAGTAACTTTAACCTTCATTGTTCTTTTGTAACACTTGTTGATTTGGGCATGAATTACCTTTTTTGGTGTTTTGTCTACTATACCAGATACTTACATTCAAAGGGAATAATTTATTGTGACTTAAAGCCATCAAACATTCTATTGGATGAAAATGGAATCACGAAGGTATAGTGATCTTTATGTTGTGACTTTTCCACACCATGATGAGTGCTTTCGACCAATTGAATGACAATTGGATGACGTTGAAGTTTACTTTGTTTCCTGGCAGCTGTGTGATTTTGGATTAGCAAGAAAATTGAGTGATATATCAAAGACACCTTCCTCCCAGGTAGTTCACCTCTCTTTCCCTTCCTTTTTGCCCTAAAATGAAAGGAACAGTAAAACTGGTGGCATGACTGTTTGGAAGTTCCTTAAATGTAAATGCCTGAATGGTGCACTAGTCAAGTCTAGCCATGTTATGTTTGTATAAGTGGTTTATATTCATCTGTCAGAAATTCTAAAGGTTTTGTGACAGCTTTTGCAAATTGTTGGTTCTTAGATTAGGCATTTTTTTTCATCTCATTTTTTGACGGAGTCATTATCAGCTGTGCTTGGGAATTAGGAAGCTGAACCAGAAAACAACATATGAAGCCAAAAAATAGATTTTTTATTCTTCTGGTGCAGGAAGTGTGAAAAACTTGAGAGGAACACGGTTTCTGTTGTATGGACGTTAAAAAGAAGCAAAAGAAACATCTTATTTTGAGCTAACATATTGACATTTCTGCAGAAATTCTCTAAAATGTTCCTTTTTGGTCTGTCTAGAGAAATTTCAAAGTCAAGAGGATGCATAAGTTCTTCTAGAAGATCTTACAATTAGCTGACTTCTTACTTGCTTTGCTCTTACTTTTTAATTCACAAACCAAACATGGAAAACACTGTTCTAAATTTTTGTGTTCTTCCTGTATTCCATTAATCAACTAGCAAAACGAATATAGATTTTAAAAAGCGGTACTTGTTGCTTTCGATTTTTATCTGTGTCTTTTCCCTGCTGTTATCAATCATACGTGCTATATTTGTATCATGTATTTTTCAGTTACCACAAATAAAGCGAGGAACCCCATGTTACATGGCTCCAGAGCTGTTCCAGGATGGAGGGGTCCATTCCTATGCCTCTGATTT
The DNA here is from genome assembly GCA_011800125.2 of Solanum clarkiae. NCBI lineage: Eukaryota > Viridiplantae > Streptophyta > Magnoliopsida > Solanales > Solanaceae > Solanum > Solanum clarkiae. The sequence continues at coordinate 3,408,329 of JAABOM020000103.1, forward strand.
CTGGGCTCTTGGTTGTGTCTTGTTTGAATGCTATGCTGGGATACCTCCTTTTGTTGGCAAAGAATTTACCCAGTTAGTGAGATCAGTCATTTCTGATCCAACTCCACCACTTCCTGGCAACCCAAGCCGGCCCCTGGTCAATCTGATCAACTCTCTTCTTATTAAAGATCCCGCCGAAAGAATGCAGTGGCCTGAGCTGGCAGGGCATGCTTTCTGGAAAACAAGATTTACTCCAGTGCCTTTACCTCCTCAGCCTGCTTTTGATAATATGATAGAAATTTCTTCTAAACAATGCCTTTCTGAAAGGAACAGTGAAAAGCCAATACAAAACAAGACCCCACAAAAGACTCGTGAAAAAGATTCAAAGCTGCCCCTCAAGCAGGATGAAAACTCAAACGCTGGATCCAGAGGTTATGTGACACCAATCAAGGGCATATCCAGTGGCCGGAAAGCTCAAATGAAGGGTTCTGGCAGGACAACTGATGACAAGCAGAAAGACATCTCGAGCAATACTAAGGGTGTCAATCTATTACGTCTTTCAAGAATTGCAAAATCAAATTTAATGAGGGAGAATGAGAAGGAGAACTACCGCAGGCCTTTGCCTAATAACTCTGAGAATGACACTGACCTTAAGGTTGAAAATACTGACATGGAACTTGACTTTAATGAGAATAATGAGGATGATACACAAGATGAACCTGATGAAACTGACAGCACTCAGAGTCCTGAGTCAACTATTTCAACTCCAAATCAGGCGGAGGGTAATGTGGAAGAGATGGATATTGACAGCAGACAACCAGATACACCAGCAGTGGTTAATGCACCTTGCTCAGATTATTCAAGGACATCTGACCATGAACAATCTTCTAAATATGAAGCGGCTGCTATGCTACCAAGTGATAGCCCTCAGCTAAAGACTCCTGTGATTAAAGAGAATTCTGTGAATGTCTCTGATATCTCAAAACCATCTATGAACCTGTCAGATATTCATTGGCATCCATCTGATCTCTCAGTCAGACCTGTAATGCCTAGCAGAAAATCAGATAAAGGTTCAGATGCAATTCCTTCACTTTCATTTGATGCACCTCAACTGTCGGATTTTGTTAAAATGTCAAAGGAGCAGTTAGACGCTTTTAATAGTAGAATCATCAGTATTGTTAGTGGAAATACTCCCTCAGGAGAGAAGCAAAATGTGATCAGATACCTTGAGCTATTGAGCAGCAATGCTGATGCAGCCAACATCTTGACCAATGGGTCTATTATGTTGGTTCTAGTCAAAATGCTACGTCACTCCAAGGTTTCTCTGTTGCGGGCTCAACTTGCTTCACTTATTGGCTTGTTGATTCGTCACTCTACTTTTATTGGGGATGAGCTGGCAAATTCTGGAATATTAGGTGCACTAACTGATGGTCTGAGAGACAGGCAAGAGAAAGTAAGAAGGTTTTCCATGGCTGCTTTGGGAGAATTGCTCTTTTATATATCTACTCAAAATGAGCATGCTCGGGATAATAAACCAATGGAATCTCCATATAAGGACAACCGACCCTCATCCTGTTGGCAGGTATCTTCGTTGCTGTAAACTCTAATTTGGTGCAGTTTGTCGAGTTAATTATTCCCTCCCCTTCAATTTTTTTGTCCCGTTTTGACTTGACATGAGTTTAAGAAAGTACAGAAGACTTTTGAATCTTTTGGTCTTAAATTATTAAAGATATGTAGAATGTACCAAAATATTCTTAAATCTTGTGGTCTTAAATATGTTAGTTGAAAGTTGAAATTATAGAGTTGCCAAAAAAAGGAAGAGACATTTTTTTTGAAACGGACTAAAAAGGAAAGTAGACAAATAAATTGAAATAGAGGGAGTATTATATTTGTGAAGATTTCTCTCCACAATAAATTACCAGGCTATGTTGCAATGGGGTTTTAAGTATTAAGTGTTCAATGAGCAAACACTTAAAAGCATAGACACTCTCAGAAACACAATTCAAGCACCAATGCAGCTCTTATGGGAAATAATGCATGTTGTTACTAGGATATGAGTGGTATACTTATTAATGGATTAAACACCATTTATCTTTTAATTGGTGATAATTTATTTTTTAATTAGTGATAATTATACAATCACCTATACTCTCAGACATGTAAGTGTATATAATGATTATCTTGTAGTAAATCATGTATATAAAATCATTTATCTTTTAATTGGTGATAATTTATTTTTTAATTAGTGATAATTGTACAATTACCTATACTATCAGATATGAAAGTGTATATAATGATTATCTTGTAGTAAATCATGTATATAAATCTGCAAAGGACAAATTTCTAACATGAAGAATAAGATGTATGGAAAATGATAAATTGGTATAGACTTCAATGTTTTCTTGTTAACTATCTGTCTCAGATCACGAAATATTGTAGCATCTATATATATACAAGATTCTACAAGTTTTTCTCTTGTATTTTACTGGAAGAACTAATAAGCTAGCACTTCCCTTGTAATGCAAAATTATATAGCAGTAAAATGAACAAGAATGTTCAGATATTTCTCTTGGGGTTGTGAGAAATATCAGGATAATCATACAAGAAGTTGTACTATCTTTACATATAGCAAAGCCTCGCATTCTGTCTTAACATTCCTTTCTGAAAATGTTGATGTTGTAGGTTACAAGTCCAATAATTTCATTGGTTTCATCAGTTTTACGAAATGGAGAGGATGATATTACTCAACTTTATGCTCTGAGGACAATTGAAAATATTTCCAGTCAAGGAGGGTACTGGTCAGCTCGTTTTACTAGCCAAGATGTCATTACTAACCTCTGCTACATATTTAGGGCTCCTGGAAAGCAGGAGAGCATGAGGCTGACGGCAGGGTCTTGCTTGGCTCGTCTTGTTCGTTTTAGCCCTTCTAGTATTCAACGAGTCATGGAAAAACTTTCTTTCAAGGATATGGTTTCAAGCCTGGTCAAGCGTAGTCCACGAGAGCAACAAATCTGCTTAAACATTCTGAACATGACCCTCCTTGAAAGTCATACACTTCCAAGTGTTGGAAGGTACCTACTTGCGTTGGTCGAAGAAAAGAATCTTGTTCCGAACCTTGTGACTCTAATCGAGCAGGGAAGTGAAGTTTTGAAGGGAAAGGCACTCACATTTGTGGCTCTACTTTGTATGAATGGGAAGAGGTGGCTGCCACTATTTTTTTGCAATGCAAAACTGCTCTCGACCATTGATAGGCTGGTAAAGGAGAAGGACGACTTTGTGAAGCAGTGCTTAGATGCACTTGGGATGGTTGTTGCATCAACTGTACCAAGTTTGCTCGAGTGTATATCTGGGGACATTCAGCAACTGAAGGGGGGTAAACGCCGTGGGCCGATAATTGGCATCACAAGTCGAAATTCGTCTAAGAATAGTATGCATTTATTTCCTGTTGTTCTCCATCTTCTTGGGTGCGCTTCACTGAAAAGAAGGGTCGCTAGTCATCAGGTTCTGCAACAGTTGGCAAATCTGCTTAAACTGGTGGAGTCTCCTTTCCAGGTAATCTGAGGATATCTCTATTACCTGATTTAATTGGAAAAATATCCTCATATAAGACATTCTTATGTCGAAGCAAAGCAAAAGCCAAATGTTCCAAAAGTCCACATAGAAGACATAACTGTTGTCCGGTAAAGAAGGGTGGGAGTAGGGGTGCATTTGGTTAACTTTCCCCGAATATTAGGCTGATGACCTTTCAATGTGGACTGTGTATTTAAAACACTTAGAAGTCCTTTGGTAGAGTGTATTAGTAAAAATAATGCATGCATTAACTTGGTGTATTGGAGTACCTTGTTTGGTACACTTTTTCATGCTCAACTCTATGGATTTCTAGGTTTTAGTAATGCAATGTTTTTAATGCATGCATTGTCATGATTAAAAGCTAATTGCCCCTCAACTTTTTTCACATCTTTCCACTATAATTGTGAAGGGTATATTTGTAAATATTTTTTTATGCAATGCATGCTATTTTTAATGCATCAAACCATACATATATAAAAATACTCTATGTATAATTAATGCAAACATAAACTAATACATGCATTACTAATGCAAGTATTATTAATTTACTCTATTTAGCATTATTTTTATACACTCTACCAAATGATTCCTTGAAGCTTAGCTCAGTAGGATGTATTAGCCTTGGTATTATTTAATACCTTGTCTGGTAGGTTTTCAACCTATGCATATGTAATACATCCTATATTACAAGGTGTACGACTTATACATAAAAACCCATTGTATCAGCAATACCAGTGTTAATAATACATGGATAAGCATGAGTAAAGACAAAATTACCTTGAATACACCAAGCCAAACTATGAATAAGAAATAATCCCAGCATTACTAATACACTATTCGGTATTATTCTTAAACACCCTACCAAACAATTCCTTACTCCATACAATGTGCCTTAGTTTTCTCAATACATGATAAACTGAAGATGTTTGCAGTAGATTGGGTTCCTTGTTGGTCTACAAAGCACTTACTCAATTCTTCCTTTCGGTTGCAGGGTAGAGATGATTTTCAGATAACACTTTTACGTGTTCTTGAGGTTATAGCAGAGGATATGTCTCTGGTTAAAGAAAGTTCTAGCATTTTTGTTAGTCAGATTTTACCTAGTTTATCTGTTATTTACAGAGGGAATAAAGATGGAGATGCCAGATTCTTGTGCCTGAAGATTTTGTTTGATGTGATGGTCATTTTACTGGATGAAACGTCTGAAAATGAACAGAAGCTGGAGAATTTGAAGTCCATATCTAATTCTTACTTCCTCCCTCTCTACCCCTCCTTGATTGAGGATGAGGACCCAATACCTGCATATGCTCAGAAACTTCTTGTGATGCTCATTGAGTATAACCATATAAAAATTGCAGACATTGTCCACATGAAGATAATCTCCCAGTGCTTTGAATTTCTTCTTGGTGATTTCTCAACTGCAAATGTCAACAATGTACTGCTCTGCTTGGCTCTAACATCTGCTCCAGAGCTGGAAACCAAATCTCTCTCCCAACTAAAAGTTGTCAGAAAGATCGGAAGCCTTTTGGAATTTGTATATGCAAAGGAGATGGAAGATTTCATTGAACCTACTCTTCGTTTGTGTAGGGCGTTTCTTTTACGCTCAGTAGGCAGTACGAGAGGCTCTATGTTTGCAAAAGAACCTGTTCGTTTGTATGAAAATCCCTCTGATGGATCTAGTGCCTTTGATCAAAACGAATGCATTAGAGATATTATGGACTTTGGTGAAAATGTTGGGGTCTTATTAGAACTCACCCATTTGAATGAGATCAATGTTGCAGATTGGGCTTCTGAATGCTTAATTTTATTGCTCAAGGCAGCTCCAAGGGAAGCTACCACTGGATTCCTGACAAACCTTCCCAAAGTCAGTCTCATCCTTGAGTCATGGAGACAAAGCATCTCTCACTTGCTGCTGCAACGGATTCTGATTGCACTTGGTTATTCTTGTAGACAGTACTTGTCACATGCAATGATATTGTCAATAAGTTTGCCTGAGATATCAAGAATCGAAGGGATTGTTTCTCAGGTTAAAAGCTCCACAATACCATCTCTTGTTGATGCTGCTTCTTGTGCAGCATTGGAACTTCAGAGACTGCCTCGTTGCATTTGAGTTTAGACAGGTTAGTCATTTGCTTTGGTTGTATGCCACTTTCTTATTTGCTTTTGACATCAGGAGTTATCGTGGAATAATAAACCTTGTCCATCGCACGAATTAGAACTTCCTGAAATCTTAAACACTTTCTTTGCTCTGAGCAGCCAACAGTGTGTTGAAGCATGTTATCTCTCCCTTCTGGGACAGATACATAAACTGCAGCTTGGATCAAACGGATATCGTGAATGGGGAGATAACTGTGGTTGTCATCAACCTTTTGTATAATCCAATGTATGACTATCATCCTTAATATCTTCAATTGAGTGATATTCTTTGTAATACTTCATGCAGATTCCAGTAAATTTTTGTAATCAATGGTACACCAGAATAGTTCAATTTATGCCATTCTCCAGGTTCTGCATCTTTCAATTTGAGGTAAAGACATTTACCTTTTTCATGTCCCTCCCACATTTTATACATATAATTACATACAATTTGGTAGTATGTATAATACTATTCACACGTTCTATTTCACTTTTTGAATACTTCAATATTATATTTATATTACATAACATTTGTAATTAACATATTACAAGTCATATAAGACCAATAATCAAGTCTCGAATTTCCATAATTATTTTCTAATGTATTATGTTAATTTATAATTTTTATTAGTTAATTTTTGAGAAAAAATTATTTAAGATATAAGTTAGTTTTATTATAATTTATAATTGTATTAAAAAATAATCATCACAAAAATGAAAAGTGCATGTGTAAAATGGGTAATTAAACCAAAAACATGTAAATGGTTACTGAAAACAATACTACTTCTACATTGAATTAACAATCTTTTTATGTTTTTTTTTAGAAAGAATTATAAAGGTGATTACTTGAAAAAAGAAACGATTTATTATGAAATAAGAAAATAATAATAATAATAATAATAATAATAATAATAATAATAATAATAATAATATTGAGGAGAGAAAAGAAAATTCTTTTTCTGAGTATAAAATAGAGAATTGGATCGATTGTCTTCAAGGTAGCAATTGGGCGAGTTAGATTAAATTTGAGTAGGGGCCAAGACAACAAATGGGTCAAGACTCAATCTAATTCGTATTTACTTAGATCGAAATGGATTGGGTTAAAAAGGGTTGAGTAATGGGGTTATAGAGTCGGTCAAGAGCCAACCCGGTCCAACTTTTACTAAGTTTTACTCATTTTATTTGTTCTTTTTCAATATTTTAGTGCTTAATTAAATTATATTTTTTATTCTGACTATATAAAGTATATCAAATTAAAAATAAAGTGTTTTAAAAATATTTTGACAAGATCTTTCTCAAGTCAATTCGAACTGCATATCAACTCGATTTTAAATGGGTCGAATGAGTTGGAATGAGATGAATTGAGCTAATAAATGGATGAATTATTAACCCTCCAAACTTCAATAGGTTGAACGATTGGACAAATTAAATTTAATTTTTACCGCCCCTAGTTGTCTCCAAATATAGCTCCTCCAATAATCTTCAACTCTATTTACGCAGTTTGGCAGTCCTTTGTAAATGTGATTGCAATGATTGGCTTTAGAGAAATGGAACTTGGTTGTCTAGTATAAGAAAACGGGCCAGTTTCAAATATATATGTCAAAGTAAGTAATTTATACAAAAAATAGTTATATATTATTTATAAAAAAAATAAAATATCATAGAAAATATACATCAATTATACAGTATAATTTGTTCAAAGTCATAAAAAGTATATAATATAACTTACCCAACATGAATTATACACTTATTTTATATTATGATATACTTAAAAAAGTTGAATATAATTTAACTATACATGAAGTTTACACCTATTGTACATAAAATTTACTAATGATGATTTATCTCGATCAACTCAAAATAGTCCCAAAATCTTAATAAAACCCATCTTGATGTTTTGAATTGTTTGACATATAATTCGCTCGATACAATTCACATTTTTTTATACAACAATAACAACATACCTAGTGGAATTCCATAAGTTAGAGCCTGGAAAGAATAGAATGTATAATTTTATATATAAAAAATTTTTTAGGAGGAGAAGAAAAACAAAAAGAAGTAGAAAGAGTATGAGTAAAAGTTGGAGGAGCTAGGAGAGGAAAGTAGAAGGAGAAGAAAAAGGAGAACAAGAAGTAGTAGGAGAAGTAGAAGAAAGAGGAGAAGAAGAACAAGGAGGAGAAAAAGAAATAGAAGGAGGAAGAGGAGGAAAAGTAAAGGAGGAGAAAAGAGTAAAAGAAAAAAAATCAAGAGATAAAAAAGGAGGAGGAAGAGGAGAAGGAATAAGGGGAGAAAGTGGTGCAACAGGAGAAGAAAAAAGAGAAACGAGAGGTGGAGAGAGGAAAAAAGATAATGTACAACTAGAAGTGAAAGAGAAAGAGAAGGAGAAATCGAAAAATAAGGAGGAGAATAAATAGAAGTAGGAGGAGGAGAAAAGAATGGGCAATAAGATAAGGAAGAGGATGAGAATGAGTAAAAGGAAAAGGAGAATGGGATAAGAAAAAGGCAAAAGCAATAGAGAAGTAGAAAAAGTAGGAGATGAAGTAGAAGGAGAAGGAGGAAGAAAAGTAGAAGTAAGAGAAGGAGACAGAGGAGAAGTAGAAGGAAAAGAGGGGGAAGGAAGGAGGAGGAAAAGATGAAGTAGAAAGAGGAGTACCAGCAGGGGGAGAAGAAGGAAAAAAAGGAGAAAAAAAAAAGAAAGAAAGAAGAAAAACATATTTCACTAATTTTGATAATTTGAAAAAATTAGGCAGGGGTAAAACAAAGGTCAAGTGGCCATTTTGCATAATCTTTTTTAAAGAAAAAGGAAAATAAATATAATGACATATGAATTAGGAATTATTTATTCTAATTTTTCTCACAAATAGAGAAAATAAAAAATGGGTAAGTAATTTTTATTGCAAGGATGAGCAACAATTTAGTTGAATTTCTCATCATTTTGTATATGTTGGAATTGCAAAGATATATAATTTCAATTATGGATAAAAAATAAAGTAAGAATTTTATATACTTTTTATTCGGAAGAGAGTTTAAAGAAAATTATCATAAAAAACAATTGCTACAAATTCTTTGTTGTTTTCTTTGGAAATTAACTCCCCCCCCCACGCACCCCCCACCCC
>JAABOM020000103.1:3423527-3452451 GCA_011800125.2 Solanum clarkiae
CCATTGCGGGGTAAGGGGGGTCGGATGTACGCAGCCTGACCCCTATGTTTAAAAACATAGCGCGACTGTTTCCGGAATTAATTATGCACACCAACTACAAAATATTCACTAATACATACATACAATACATATATATATATTTCCAAAAAATATTATTATCCTTAGTTCAATTATATTAGTCCATAATATATAAATTTAAGTTCAAGTTATTATATTCTGAAAAGTTATAAGGGATAATTTCAAATATATATAATAAATTAATTAATTTACAACAAATATAGTCCTCTTTTATTTACATAAAAAATAGTCCAAAATCGTAGAAAATATACATGACTATACAATATGACTTGCCAAAAATCATAGAAAGTATACACTGACTGTACAATGTAGATTACCTATACATGCACTATAAACTGAAGATACATTATGCTATACTCAAAATTGAATATAGTTTGGTTATACATGAAATATAAACAGACTAGGCCTATACAACGAATGACTATTTTCTTTATAATTATTTTGGCCCAACAACCATGCACTATAATTGTAGTTGTAGCTCCGGCCCTTACATCATGTATCAAAAATACCTTTTGAACCTTGACGTTAAACATATCACATAAATATAAAAGTTAAAACTACTAAATATAAAAATTATATTCCTTTTAATTAAAAGTTGTAAAATTATGTTTAAGAAACGAAGAAAATAGGGCAATACTTAATCTCAAACCTATTGCTCTACTTAGTATAAGGACTCAATTTTGAAATCAATTTTCCATAATATCACTCCCTTCTTTTAAAAAAAATGACATGGTTTAATTTAACACAAAATTATAAAAAATAAATAAATAAGACTTTTTAATTTTGTAATTCTCAATTAAAGTTATGTCAAATGTATCAAAATACTTTTTAATCTTGTATCTTAAACATGTCACATGAAAAGTTGAAACTAAAATATTGCCAAAAAATTAAAAAAAATCATTCTTTTTTAGACAACAATAACATACCTAGTGAAATCCCACAAATGGAATCTAGGAGGATAAAATATGCAGACTTTTTAATTTTGTAATTCTCAATTAAAGTTATATCAAATGTATCAAAATACTTTTTAATCTCGTATCTTAAATATGTCACATGAAAAGCTGAAACTAAAATATTGTCAAAAAATTAAAAAAGATCATTCTTTTTTAAACAACAATAACATACCTAGTGAAATCCCACAAATGGAATCTGGGAGGATAAAATATGCAGACTTTTTAATTTTGTAATTCTCAATTAAAGTTATGTCAAATGTATCAAAATACTTTTTAATCTTGTATCTTAAACATGTCACATGAAAAGCTGAAACTAAAATATTGCCAAAAAATTAAAAAAGATCATTCTTTTTTAAACAACAATAACATACCTAGTGAAATCCAACAAATGAAATCTGGGAGGATAAAATATGTGCAGACCTTACCATTACCTCATAAAAATGAAGAAATTGTTTTCAAAAATTATTTCTTTTTAAACGGACAAAAAAAATTATTCTTTATACGACGAAGGAAGTAATTAACAAGATACTCTTTTTTCCCCCTCTCTTTACGTAAATAAAGCTTTCATTTTCTGAAAGTTAAAGGCAAACAAAAGAAGGAACTTTGCCTTTAAATGCCTTTTAGAAAGGGAAATTCACAAGTGAGTGAGAAGCTGTCACTGCGTCAGCTCCCACTTCACTTTTTTTTTTTTTTTGTAAAAAAAAGATTTAATTTCTTTCTTAATATATATATATATATATATATATATACTGACAATCCACCTCCACGCATGTTACACAAACATAGGTTTAATTAATTCATTAATACATAATTTTTTTCTTTAATATTTGTATCTCATGTAGTGACAAAATTAAAATTTTCATTAAATAATTAAAATATTTAAAAAATAACCATATAAAGATATTAAAGAACTCAAAATCTTCTATAATAATTTTGCTTACATACGCTATGTATTGTGTCATTCTAAAAATTATATATAAATAGTACTTGTCACTAAAATAAATATGTATTCATATAAACAAAATCAAATAAATATTATTAATTTAATTCAATAGTTTAATTTATTATGTACTGATTAAAATGAGAAAATCAATCCAATTACTTATAATATAAACATGCTAATTGTTTATGGATCCATAAAGTAATAATGTGAAGTTGGATTAACTACTTGATTGATTAAAATTTAGTTTTAAAAAGGACTCCTAGATATAACGTTTAATGTTTTCAACGTAATTTTAATTACTCTTTTTTCCTTTTTAAATTTATTATATTACATACTTTTATTAATAAAAGTTTTGATAATCTAAATTTTAATCAATTTAAAAATCTTAAACATTTAAAAAATAATGGTAATATTTTTCCTTTCATTCGCAATCTAAATAATTATTTATATAGAATAGTTCTAAATTAAAAGTGAATTTTAAATATAAAAAAATTTTAATTTAAAAGTAAATCTTAAAATTAAATAAATAAAAGAATAAATACTTAATAAATTTTAAAAGATTATGAAAAAATGATTTTATCTAAAAAAAAAGTCTTTCACTGAAGGAAAAAAATTTAACCAATAGAATAAAATAAACAAAGTAATCATATAATTAATGAAGTACCAGACTCCAGAATGTGCATGTCTGTTAATTGACAACAAAAATTCTAAAAGAGTCTCAATCATCATTCATTATTAAAAAAAAAAAGAAAATAAAAAATTGTATGTTAGGTATAATAAAAGTTCATGAGAAATTGTGGGTTCAAGTATATGAATAAATAATTGGATACATAGAATTTTACAAGTATTATAGTTTTGTTTATTGTCACAAAGTGGCCAAGAAATTGGTTTTGTCTACACTTACTATATTGGTTTTTGATACTTTAGTTTATGTCTTAAAGCTGATATTTACTTTGTACTTTATTATTTTAAACAGTATCAGCCTATATATATATATAAAGGTGCTTTAGGTAACAAGTTGAGCCAATTAGAACAATATAGTAACTGTTTTTTTCCACAATATTTTGTCACGCTTTCTGTAATATTTTGTTTTGATTCTTTCATTTTTCTTATGATATTTTTCTCAATCTGCTTTGATATTAAAAACAACTTATTCTTCCCCTAAGGTGTTGGTAAGTTTTGCATATGCTATACTTTCTTCCAGTGTCGAAGTCAGAATATTTTTTTAAGAATATCCAAATTTAATATATATATATATATATATATATATATATATGAATAATTATTTTCTGATGATAAGTTTCGTATAAATTCCGATGAAGAGTGTTCGCTTGGCCATTCTAGACTATATGTGGCTATGCCACTGCTTTCTCGATACCTTTACTTTGTGAAATTATACTGACACTAAATTTATTATATTGTTGTTGTTATGTATATATAAATATACCTTCCACAACGAGCCTTTCTTTTTATTCTATCAATTTTATATTCACATAAAAACAAACACAAAATGTATATAATACATATCTTTTTTTGCTTTTAATATATATATATATATATATATATATATATATATAATTTTTGACTATAAATTTTGTATATTTTTTTACAAAAAGCATCCGCTTGATAATTCTTTATTATACGTGGCTATGTCACTGCTTTCTCGATGCCTCCACTTTTTAAGATTATACTGACGTGGAATTTATTGTTGTTATTGTTTTATATATATATATATATATATATATATAAAGGCATATAAAAATATACCTTCCACAGCAAGCCATTCTTTTTCTTCTATCAATTTTATATTCACATAAAAACAAACACAAAATATATATATAATAATTTTATTTTTTTTTGCTTTTCAGTTGTGTATCAACCAACCTTTTTGTCATAACTATGTGTGATCCTTCATAGATTCCCTCCTTTTTTTTCTGTTCTGTAATATCTTTGATATAATTTTTTTTGTCACTATTTTTGATGCTCATGCATCTGTCCAAAGAATAATAATCTCTCAACTCCATCTTCAACAATTCTCTTCTTTTGATATTTTTCTAAGTCTCAACAAATTTCATTCTTGGCACATTTTTTTGAGGGAAAAAAACAAAAAAACAGAGTTGTCTGTTTTAATAATAAAGGAAAATTTCCTTTTGTGGTACATATGTGATTTATGGAAAGTATGAATATTAAAGAAGGGAATAATCAACATATGAATGTTTCAAATTCATGTAGTGGGAGTGGGAATAATTGTAATAACAATAATAATTCATTAGGGGGAAGAGATAGTTCTTCTTCACCTACAAATTTCCAACAAAATCAAGTTTCAATGGATTGGACTCTAGAAGAACAAGCTACCTTGGAGGAAGGTTTGATAAAGTAAGTCAATCTTTTCATGTTTTTTTTGGTTGTTGTCAATTTGATGTTTTGAAGTGATATTATATGTTGTTTTTATGTGGATGCGGAGTCAGAAATTGAAATTTATATGTTTGGAATTCTAGTACCTTGAAGTTAGTGAGTTGTAAATTAATAATTTGGACATATTTGATACAAATATAGGGTTTGAACCAAAATAATTTATACATATTCAATGATGAGCTGAGACTTGATTTTTGAGACGAGGGTTTCCGGAAATAATTTCTCTATCTCTATGAGATAGTGGTAAGGTCTACACTTTACCCTCCTCAAACCCCCACTTGCGGGATTCCACTGGGTATGTTGTTGTGTATTCAATGATGAGTTGTTGTTTCTATGTATGGTGTTGGTTAGTCAGAGGCGGAGCCAGGATTTGCAATTTATATGTTCATGATTCTAGTTACTTTAAGTTACTGAGTTTTAAGTTAATAATTTTTACATATTCAATGAAGTTTTTACTACGAATATAGGGTTTGGACTGAAGCTACTGAACAACTAAAGGGCTAGCTCCGCGTTTTGTGGGCCAATTATGGTGGCTTGTCAATTATTTGTTTGTTGTTTGGTTGTCTAAGCTATGCGATTGCTAATAATGATGAATTAGTCAACATTTGAAGATTCGTGTAGCCGATCCCAACTTGCTTGAAATTCATCTATGAGGATATTGGAAATCAAGCAAAGTTGTTGTACACATTGAGTCTTTAGTATTTTTGCTGTTAGCTATTTCCTTGTTAATGATGTAGAGTTCTTGAAGTAAGGAGAAGAATTTGAATAGCTCTATCATCAGCATTTCTAGCTACTACTTAAAAAAAACAAGTCAGTCCGGTGCACTAAGCTCCCGCTATGTCTGGGGTCCAAGGAAGGGACGGACCTGGGATTTAAGCGTAACAGGGCCATAACTAACTTTAGTATGCGTATGCCAATTACTGGCGATAAAGTTCAGCATAGTTGTATAGCCTCTGCTTGCACCTTTTAAAATATGATAGTTCTTCAAGGTATATACACATATATATAGAGAGTCTTTCCGAGATTAATGGGTGCATGTGCACCCCTTCTTAATAGGCTAGGTATGCCCTGGCTGTCAGGGGAAGGGGCGGAACACAGTGATTTATTATACGCTTCTAACTACTTCTAGTTGACTCATAACATGATCTGAACCTAGTTTTAAACTCTGCTAACTTCTAGTATTAGAAGCAAAGATAGAAGGATGGTGATTCAGGCTAATGTTCCTTTACTTCCTATTGTTTATCTTGTCAAAGTTTTCGGTTTCTTCTTTCTTGTTTTGAACCACCTTGCTCGAGGATTTAGAGTGTATTTGTAAGGTATATACCTTGGATAACAATTGCATCCAGGCAATAACTCCAAAATACCGCAGATATGCCTCTGAGACGAGCATATCCCGTTATGCAAAAATTGCAATTGCACTGAAGAATAAGACTGTTCGTGATGTGGCATTACGATGCAAATGGACCACGGTATGTGTTACTAGCTGCTGTATTTTTAGTATATTAGCTGAAAAATCTACCTGAACGTGATGCTTAACCAAAATATAACCAGAATAGGTAAAAATCTCGAATTCCTTAGAGTAAGTTTTTCTCATTCTACCGTTGTTGTACTGACTGTGTTATTATCCCTATAGAAAAAGGAAAACAGCAGGAGAATGAAAGATGATGCAAATCAAATGAAGAAAAATAAAGACAGAAAGGTAAGCACTTGTTTTTATGTATTGTTATTGATATTGTTTTCCCTATCTATTTCACCTCATTTTATATAAAGTATATTAATGAAAACACCACCATGGGAGTTGATTTGCTGTCTTCTACCCTCCTTTTGACTGGCCGGAAATATATCCTTGTTGGCATACCATACCATGCTTATAAATACACTGATTGTGTAAACGTTCTTTACGTCATCAGTGTATATAAGTTAACAAATGAGCAATGTAGGAGCTAGAGATCCGGTTTCTACTCTGCTTTCTAACACTTGTAGCATCCTATGAATTGTAATTCCATTCATTGAAGTTTCTATAAGGCATGCTTGCTTCATTTCACACGTGGAATGCAGCATGATCCAACAGAAACCTTAACTGCTTTCCATGCTAATCTGGCTGGTGAGATAATTCAGAATTCACGGCAATTTCAGGAGACTATGAGCTATCTTAGCTATTTCCAAGTCAGAGAAGTTCCTCTAGATGCTAGCTTATCTCATTGTTTATCCTTCAGCCGTTCAGCGTCTAACAGTAGTTTCATGACCACTAGTAATGCAGTTAAGGATATAATGGCACCTCTCTGATCCGACATGAGGTGATTGGGAGAAAGGGACAGAGAAAAGCACAAATATATAACAACATACCCAATGAGTTCTAGGAAGGGTAGTGTGTACGCGAACTTTACTCCTACCTTCTGGCGATAATAGTGGTTTTTTCTATTAGGCCCTCAGCTCAACGAAAGCATTTCAAAGAAAAGAACATATCTCTCACCCAAATAACACATCGTTGTTTAATCACACATTTGAGATACATGGTTCCAGTGATAATGATACAAGAAAATAGAACAGTATGCTTCGTGTTTTCTACACGTATACTTGACTGTTAAATACATCATGACTAGTATGATGTCTGACATGCAAGACTGATGGATTGATGAGTGAGCATCAAGATGACATACGACTCCGTCAATTGTATATTATAGTGTTTGGTAGTCAGAGTGTAATCCCTGTCGTATCTATGATCCGTTAAGTGAGATTCCTTTTATCACGTTCAACTTTCATGTATTATACATGTTATTTCAGTAGAATGATTAGACCTTCTTATCTCTTATGAGCCCACATAAAAGATACTATCCCTTTATCCGAGATGAGGTAAACAAGACTTCTCTAGGCTACAAAGTGTCTTTCTGAACGATAAGTTTCCTAACGATGCTCTTGCTTTAACGAGAGTAACAAAGAAGTGTGATTTTCTTCTTTTTCATGGAGAGCCTTTTATGTTCTCTCCTTGTTTTCATAAAACTTGTTAATATACAATACAACAGCACAAAACGTCCTCTTTGGATGGCTGTTTTCAGACCAATGTTGCAAGACTTTCAGTAAGAGCTGTTTTTTCTATCCTCTAATTAATTGTCCCTTGTCTACCCTGTGTTAAACGATAAAACTTTGTTCTTGGTGTTCTTCATGTGTTCTTGGCATTCTTGAAGAAGAATGACTAAAAAAATTATATTTGATCCAAAACTCTAATTGAAAAGTGTGTAAAGTTGTTTAAGTGGTTTTGCAAAACCGGAGTTAAAAAATAATGGCATGGATGATCCTTTTCTCAAATGGTAATGGCATAAATGAGCCAAACTTTTAACGGATGGCATAAATGAGCCTTTTCTCAAAGTTCGATAGCATATTTAAGCCTTTTCCCTTTCTTTTGTACTAATCTATGCCGGTAAAATAGTTCAGTATTCGCGGCAATCTCAGGAGAATACGAGATACCTTATCTATTTCCAAGCCAGAGAAGTTTCTCCAGATGCTTATCTCCTTGTTTATCCTTCAGCCATTCAGCGTCCAATAGTAGTTTCATGACCACTAGTAATGCAGTTAAGGATGTAATAGCACCTCTCATCCGACACGAGATGATTGGAGGAAAGAGGGAGAAAATAACAACATACCCAGTGAGTTCTAGGGAGGGTAGTGTGTACACAAACCTTACCCTTACCTTCTGGAGGTATAGAGGTTGTTTTTGATAGACCCTCGGATCAACAAATGAATTTCAAAGAAAAGAACAAATCTCTCACCCAAAAAACACATCCTTGTTTAATCACACAGTTGAGATACATGGTTCCAGTGATAATGATGAAAGAAAATATAACAGTATGCAGCATGTGTTGTACACATACACTTGACTGTCAAATACATCTAGCACGATGTCTGACATGAATGTGATGAGTCAGCATCAAGGTGACATACAACTCCGCAAGTTGTCAGTTATAGTGTTTGGTAGTCAGAATGTAATCCCTGAGGTACCTATGATCCGTTAAGCACGATTCCTTTTATCACGTTCATCTTTCATTTTTTATACATGTTGTTTCAGTAGAATGATTAGACTTTCTTATCTCCTAGGCCACCACATATAAGATACTATCCCTTTAACCAAGATGAGGTAAACAAGACTTCTCTAGGCTACAAAGTGTCTTTCTGAATGATCAGTTTTCTTGCGATGTTCTTGCTTTAACAAGAGTAACAGAGAGGTGTGACTTTCTTCTTTTTGTTCAGCGTCTTTTATGTTCTCTCCTCGTTTTCTTAAAACATGTTATATACAATAAAACAGCACGAAACATTCTCTTTGTTTGGTTGTTCTCAGACTAATGTTGCAAGACTTTCAGTAAGAGCTGGTTTTTCTATCCTCTAATTAATTGTTCCTTGTCTGCCTGTCTTAAACAATAAAACTTCGTTCTTGATAATCAATCATTCTCTTTGAAGGTAAGTGGACTTCTACCTACTCAACTTGCATTTTGGAGCCTCATACATAGGTATTTATAGAAAAACTGTTAACTTGCTATATTGAGGGTTTCCAGGAAACAACCTTTCTACCTCTGTGAGGTAGTGGTAAGGTCTGCGTACATTTTACCCTCCCAAGACCCCACTTGTAGGATTCCACTGGGTATGTTGTTGTTGTTGTTGTTGTTGTTGTTATTAACTTGCTATATATTTCTATGAACATGTAATGTAAGATCCAAGCATAGTATTCTCTAAAATACTTGCACCTCGATTCTCACTTAACAAAAATATCTAGAAAGTATGAAGATCATGTTTCAGCTTGGTTTCTTTATCTTGCCTGCTTGTAGAAAGTAGTATGTAATGAGACTCTGGGAATTCTGCATTCGTCATTGTATACCTCTGGAGGCTGAAGGAATGTGTTGCGTTCTTTTCTCAGGAAAAATTGATTGATCTTACTGCAGTACCGCCCCCCGTGGTAATGCAGCAGCGTAGTTATGCTCCATATACTCAAGGAGTGGTTTCTAATAAGAGTGAAGGTTTCGCCTCGTATCATGGTCAGTATTACTTCTCAAGAATAGCCAATAGATTAAGATTGCTCTTCTTTTAGCAAGAATTATGTTGTTGTTGCTGTTTATGAATTATGTCTTCTTGGTGTTCATCACAACAAATACATGAAACTCCATATTTTCATTCAAATTCTTTCTCAACATTTAGCTCTATGTTAGAAGCGGTGGAAACTCTGATAAAACTTAAAACTGCTTAAGTATTATTCCCTCGGAACAATTTGATTTGGCACAATGTTTACGAAGAAAAATAAGGGAAGACTTCCTGAAATTTGTGGTCTGAAACATTCCTTTGACCATTGGTATGGTTATAAAGAAATTTTGAAGTTAAATTATTTCCGACTATAGAAAAGTGACATTCATTTGGGATGAATCAAAAGAGAAAGTGAGCCACATAAACTGGGACAGAGGGAATAGAATTTGTGGTGTCTTACTAGTATGGTATTGAGGTATAGTTGTCTGGTTCATTATTAAGAATTTGATGCATTTAATGATACATGCATTTCCAGCTATCTGGACACAATTCTGATTTCCCCTTCAAAGAGTCCGAGCAACATAGTTTAAAAGTATTTATATATAATTTTTACGCTAATACTATGGGACTAGGGTGGGAATAGGAGTATGGGTGGTGGGGATGGGGTTGTCGCACGGTAGGAGGAGACAGTTATATGGAATACCATTTGTGCAACTTGTTTACCCTACTTCCACTAGGGAAATCATTTAAAAGGAACTACTTGTTCTCCCTTAGAGAAAATGTTCTGTCAAAAAATTTGACAAACCAAACATGTTAGAACTTAGAAAAAAAAGATGTTAGCTTAATGAATTATGAGAACAGTGTGTCTGAGGCCAAAACACCTGATATCTCAAGTTAAAGCATCTGATAATGTTCTTATCATCTAATTCCAAGCTCTTTTGTTCTGAAAAAAAACAGAATTTTGTTTTTTGCAGCCACAGTCAGTGTGACGACACAGCTTATTCATGAAAATGCGTGGATCTTTGAACAAATTTCTGCAAATCTTCTTACACATCAAGTATGTAACTTATTCGATATAATTTCAGTTTCTTGCTTGTAACTTAAGATCTTGATAATTATACTTTCATTCCTTACCTTCTTCCTTGACAGGCTTGTAAGATATCTTGATAGTCAAATTGCCTGCATGCTGCCTCTTGTTCTTAGGGGTTGTTTGGTTCTTTTATGGCCTACCAAATGTTGAACTTGTAACTCGGGAACTATTTTATCTATTACCTCCAATCAAACATTATATCATTTAAGACTGGCAAACAACCCCTCAAGATGTTTCCTTTCTCCGGGGTCGTTTGCCAGATGAACATTATCTGTTGTTTCAGAATGTGTTTTGTCTGAAAATATTAATCAAACTAAGTATGGCCCTTTTACATGGAACCTATGTTCTCAAGATGGAGATAGACATGTTGTTTTGGTTCACTTTGTCTCATCAACTTGCTAGGCTCTTAGTTTCCTCTAAAGAAACCTCACATGAACTTTTCACTTAAGTAGTTTTACAAGTTACGTTCCATGTGACTGGTAAAGTTGTTGTCATGTGACCAGGAGGTCACAGGTTCAAATCTTGAAAACCGTCTTTGGTAGAAATGCAAGGTAAGACTGCGTATAATAGACCCTTGTGATCGGGTCCTTCCTAGACCCTGCACATGGCAAGTTGTCCTTTTTGCATTAGAAGTTCCATTGTATATCTTTGACGAACACATATATACATTCTCCAAGAACCTGTCTTTCCCTAATACTCCCCTGCTGTACATGACGATAACTCTACACTTAACTCTCTCCCCTTCTTTATTGCAGATACACGAGAACACTCGACTTTTATGTCAGGCTCGAGATAACATCTTCAAGATTTTACTTAAGTATGTTCAGAAGTACTCTCTTGAGTATGCCTGTCCCTTTTATATCTTTTACATTCTAGCTTTGTTCTTTATTTACAGGTTGAATGAACCATCCTGCCCGCTGAAGCAGATGCCACCACTCCCAGTTAAGTTGAATGAAGAACTCGCGAACTCTATTCTTCCCCGCTCAGCTCATGCATTCGGGTGATGATCTCGTGATACAAAGTCAGGCATCCATGACCATTGATCTTCAGACTATACCGAGGGAAAATGTGTCCTCTGTACCACGCGAGGGAAAGGAGCAAAGAGTTGACTGATTTTTCATGTACAATTTTGGGCATACTGTACTTGCCGTGTTTCTCCCTTCTCCCAGTAAAGACTTTGTACAGTAATAAAATAGAATTTAACTTTTATGCACTGACAGTATTTTAGATGTTTCATATATACCATCAGGTTAAGTGTTTGCTTATTCTCAAAATATTACTGTACTACATATTATAGACAAGATTTTAGGTGTCATCGAAACGATGGATGAATCTGGGAAAAGACCAGCAATTGCTGCAGTTTAGGAATACATTTACAAGATCAAAACCAAACAAATGTCCTAGGCAACTCACTAAAGAGACCTTCAACCAAGTAATGAAAAGAAAAACACACCCACCAGAAACCGATAAATACAAACAGCTAAATGAATACAAAGAGAACCAAAAACGACAAATTCATGGAAACGGGGATGAAAAAATATCACCAGCATGACAACCATTGATACAATAATCAGATGTTTTTAACTGAAGGAGGCCATGACAATCTCCTGTGGCTCATACTATCACTTTTTCCAATTTCACTACCTTCTTGAGGCTCACTTTCTTGCCTCCTCAGGCTTCCAACTGCTAAATCATCAAAGCTTGATTCTGTTCTCCATGGGGGAGGAGTCACACAATCAGAATCTCCAAGTGTTGTTTGAGAAGGATCATTGCTTGGTGTTGTAGACAAGGAAGAAGTGTGACCAACTCTCAAAGCATGCAGCGTTGCAATTGACTCTCTCATGGCGGACATGGCTTCAAAGAATCGGGTGCTAGAAGCCAAAGCAACAGGAATTGGACGAAGCATTTCCTGCATTAATTAAAACATCCAACTTGAAATATCAAATGCAACTTGGTATATCGTCTAAAATATTTAACCTTGCTTTTTCTATCCATATATGTAAGTTCATGAAGTTCTCTTTCATGCTTTATGCAATAGATCCAACCATTCCACCGAGTAAAAGCTAATTTGGGGTCTTGAGAAGGAATAATTTTGTATCGCATGTGTACTTGGAGTTATGTTACTCGTACTCCTAAAAATATTGACAGGTGTGAGTTGGATAGTCCAAAAATAGTGCATTTTTGGAGAATCTAACACAGGTGCAGCAACATTTTTGGAAAGTCCAAGCAACATTGACTTTGAGGGTTCAAACTCACCAGTCATGCAATAAAACAAGATAGCAAAACTGCACTAATGATTTCATGGGTTCCTATTTCCTTTAATCCTTTTCCAGTTACAATTTCTTGAATCAGTCTTACCTGAGCACACATACAAACATGTGTTGCCTCTATACAGATTCAAACACACTAACATCTAGCTGCATCATACATCCCAGTCCCTATATGACAGTTATAGGTCCTGCTAACTACACAACATGCCATTTTCTTTATCTTTATTGCGTTTTACAATTTTCTTTCCATCAAAGAGTATCTATGTATGTAAATCTAGAGGGACATGCCTTCCACAAAACAAGACTCGATAATTTTTTGCACCAGACAAATAGGGAATAATACATGAGCATCATCAACGACCTAATTATCTCCAGGACAGATATATGTCATTTACTCTTTACTAATTCAGGAAACAAACATACAAAATAAAATAATAGCTTCCACGCAAAACATATTATATACAACATTATGAATAATGCTTCATACTCAAACCAACAAAACAAATTAGTTTACTTTGACAACATATCAAGAAAAAGTTAATCAGCATAATTGGAAAAGAGAAAAAGAAGTGCATACCCCCCATACTGTTGGTGGTTCTTTAAAATTCTGACTCCACTGAAAATCTGTTACAGAGGCTGTCAAAGCGCCATAATCACTAGCAGCCCTCATCAGCAATTCTGAAAATTGTTTCTGCACAGTTCAATTACATAAGGAATCTATTGGCTCGTCCCATGTCTGAACGATTAAATGAATTAATCTTAAAAAAGCTGAAGACCGGTATAGAAGCATCTGAGTACTTTCTCTAATGGATACTTAAGACATGTATCTGTCAAATTGTAACCATTTCGAGTTGGTATGTTACAAGGTAAATAATGTACAGTAGGGTGCATTAGAAGCAAAGTTTTACTGTTTAAGAATGTTATGATGGTATCTGGATTGTTTCTCATCAGCTAAATATAAGAT
Organism: Solanum clarkiae; assembly: GCA_011800125.2. Classification (NCBI taxonomy): domain Eukaryota; kingdom Viridiplantae; phylum Streptophyta; class Magnoliopsida; order Solanales; family Solanaceae; genus Solanum; species Solanum clarkiae. The sequence continues at coordinate 3,437,248 of JAABOM020000103.1, forward strand.
GTAGGTTATCCTTATTTTTATAAGGTAAATCTTTTTATTAATGATGGCAGAAGGCCTCGGATACAAGAACAAGTAGTATACGAAAATATAGAGAACCACACCAAAATATGTATGGTTCTCTAAGAAAGCAATCCAATCATCTGTACCCATAGGAACCTCAAGGGTACACCAAAAAGAAACATAAACAGCAGACCCCTCTGCAATTTAACAAAATCACTATCTCAGGAGGCTCTAGAAATAGGAATGGAGTAGGTATCCTAGTCGACAGGGGCCTTAGGGAGCATTTGCGGGAGGTTAGGACGATCACTGATACTCCAAGCTGTCCAGATCTCCTCATGGTGTAGGCCTATGGAAGAGTATAAGCAAGCTTAAAGATGAGTTTTTTCAAAACAATAAGCTGGCAACAGGTAATGGTAGAGATATCAGATTTTAGAAGGGTAGGTGACTGGACAATATAATTCTGATGGACGAATTCCCAAGTCTATTTCAGATAGCATGTGAACCAAATTCTTCCATCTCTAAGAATAGGGCAGACAGCACCTGGAATATAATATTCGGAAGAAACCCACAAGACTGGGAAACCAAAGAAGGGGTCAACTTGTTTTCTAGGCTAGAAGGCCAGGTGATAAATGTCCAGGAAGCAGACAAGTTAAGGTGGGGTAGTGACAAGGATGGTAAATACTCCGCGAAAGCAGGCTATGCAAACTCATATGCTCCTAATGAAGAGCTTGATAACTGGCCATGGAAGTTGATATGGAAGACTAAAACTTCCAATAAAGATCAGATGCTTCAGTTGGACAACTCTTCATGAGGCTTGCCTCACTCAAGACGGCCTTAAGAAAAGAAAATTTCGGGTTCCAATAGATGTTGCATGAGCCAACAGAACCGTGAGTTCAACAACCATCTATTTTTACATTGTACAGTTGTTGCTGAATTATGGAGTATGTTTTTGTCTGTATTTGGTATTAATTGGGTAATGCCACATAGAACCAAAGAGGCCTTTGACAGCTGGTGCAATTGGAGAGTTGGTAAGGCCATTAAGCCAGTCAGGTAAATGATAATACCTACTAGTGTCTTCCGTGTGCATGGTTAGAAAGGATCAACAAATGTTTTGAAGGTTTATCAATTCTATATCACTCCCATAACGCTAGATGGCTTTTGTATCTATACAGTTGGCATAATCTTTCACCCATAGATTCCCCTGAGAACTTTTTGAACTTTGTTAGCTCCCTGGTACTAGTTTAAACTTTTTAGTAATTGAGCTACTGAAGTTTCATCATCTTCCTGGCGTTTGTACTATTCTGCATCTTCTTGATGCAAGCAATGAAATTTCCTATTACTTCATCAACCAAAAAAAATTGTTAAATAGGTAATGCCTAAAGACGCAGGACCTTCTGTGGACTTGGAGATATGCGACAGGAAGTATTAGGCAGAAAAAGTAGTGGAATTTTGTTCCAGCTTGTAAGCAGTGGATCATGTGAAAAGAAAGGAAAGTTAGGTTCTTTGAAGACTCGAGTTGCTCGATACAGGAAATTAAGAACGGTTTTTTGTCTTTCATATTCTGGTGTAAAGAAATTATGTAGAGGACGCAGAAGCAATATGAATTTTCCAACTCCTTGTAGATTTTGGACTGGGTCTTCTGTGATTGCAAATACCGATACCAGCACCATCTTGTGCTGATGAATATAATGTTAAAAATATCCTAAAATATCATATAAGATATTCACAATATTACGCTAGCCAAATGCAATGAATCTAAACAAATAATATTCTGTGAAAATTCTTACACATACCTATGTTGTTTTTTCTGAATCTTCCACAAAAATAATATTTTGCAAATGAGAATTAAACTCTTTAGTAGTCAATGTATAAATGGATAAGCATCTATCTCTCGAGTTTTAGATATTCATGGAAGATAAATTGATTTTATATCATAGTTGGCAAGTAACAAACCTGATATTCAGCTTCAACAGGAATGCAATCCAATGAATATGGTTGTTGAAGGCGAGCAATTATGCGGTCCTAAAAGACCCACAGAACAGGTTTAAGCAAATACATCAGCATACTGAAGCAAATAAGAAAGAAATAATAAATAAATAAATAAATAAATAAATAAGAGCATTCTATCATATAATTCTGCAATTGTATGAAATTTAATCAACCAAATAAAATTCGCCATCCTCTTTGCCGAGAAGGAACAACTGCAAACCAATGCAAGTTTTCTTAACCCAGTATGCTGATCTCATCTCAGGGTAGGCCTTGCTGTCTTCCATTGCATTACAATAAAATATTTTCCATCTTAAAAGTTTGAAGGCATTCACAATACAAGGAACATTCATGTAAAGCCCCATAATGTCATATATCCACTTGAGTGTATTGAGCATAAGATATGATATTGGACTTAATGGAAGCGATAAGATGACTTAAAATACTAAAAAGAAGCAACATAAAGTGTCTCAGGACCTGAACAAGGATTATGCGTCACACAAACATCGCATGGACTGAAATATAATAATTCCAGTTTTTGGTGCTATAGTTGTGCATCACAAGACCGGGGGAAAGGATCCAGGTTTTCCATGGCACTATGGTTGTGTAGCCACAGCAAATCCCCACGCTCAAAATAGAATTTAAACGTCACATTCGGGAGAGAGAAAATAAATTATTTTTTCTTCAATGTTTTTGAGAGCTTGGGAGGATAAAAGTGACTTAGCGCTTTCCCTTAACATCCATGTATGAATCCAAACTCTCTTGTGCAAATGCAAGCCATTTAACACAAAGATACGGGAGGATTAACACAATAAATTACAGCGTTTCCATTCAATCCTCAGGAACTCAAGGAGAGATAAATCTAGGGATCTTCAAACAGGTAAAACTCGATCTCTCTTCCAACGAATTACAATGAAGTATAACAACCGAATTACACGAACTAGTAGACTATTTAAATCACTGGTTACATGACTCCTGGTTTCATGGATGTAATTTGGTTAAGATGTCGAATAAAATTTAAACCTTTGGACATGTATTGATTACTGATCCTGAACAACAGGTGAAACATGAAATTAAGCATTGAATCACACAAAAATATGAGAAGTTGAGTAAGCTCGTAATCTGATGTAAGTTAAAGCTTACTAACTTACTAAATAAGAATTCTAGAAACCTGCGTACCCTACATGTTCGATAAAATACCATAGACATATCCTGGTGAATCAGCTCTGAGTCCACCCTATTCTCATTTAGTTCAGTCATAAGTAAGAAAGTACGAGTTGTACATATATTATCCGATATCCTTAATGACTTTTGTGATTTATAAACTCCGCTTTCAGAATATTACATGTGTACAGGTATCATGAATCATTACAAATCACATGCATTGCATTCTCATGTTTAAGCTCAGTTTAAATTTTACTGGTGTGATCACATTCAGACTCAGAAAGGAGAAATGGACAAACTCCCTTTGTGTGAGAGCCATGAGGGTCAGGGTTACTTACCATTCTCGTAAGCGCCAACTTAGGGGATAGGCCAACATCCCCCCTCCCCCCTCCCCATGTGTTTTCAGATCTCAATGTACATATGGTCACAACTTCAAAATCTTTCCCATACGAAAATCATTTGCTTTTGCAAAATTATCTATGCATTCATGTACTTGCCAGTTGTTTAGTTTACAGTTCGATTCATAGTCTATTCATATTGTGAGCATGCAGTCTCTAGTTATCAGCTACGTTTAGTACAATATGCCGGTTTCCAACATATGTGATCTTTCCTGTTCATTCTATTTTGGACCCTTAACCCAAAAGTTTCGTTCTCTTTCACTGAGGAAATAGATTACGAGACTTACAATTTTCTTAGATGCAGATACTACAGATTTCACTCCGGAAACGATTGGATTGATTAGACTTCTGCACAACTCACTTTCGCTAGTCACTTTGGTGGGAGCTCCATCTTATTTATATTGCTTTAAGCTTTTAAGTACTTTTTTTAATGCCCCAACGACATATTTTTAGTATTCTTGGAGGCTCGTGACTTAACTTAGTAAGTAGGTTAAGGATTTCAGTCTCAGTTTGTGATATTCATTTATGGAGCTGAATGACAAGGCATAACGCCAGCACATGGCACAACACCGCTACCTCTTTCTTTTTTGGCCTCTCTCTATCTGTTGACTCCCCCAATGCAAGAACACAAGAATGCACAAAGAAGCAGATCCTCTCTCTACCAATGATTCCCCCATGAAAGAATGCGAGAGTGCACAAAGAAGCAGATCACCGATGATTCCCCCATGCAAGAGTGCACAAAGAAGCACATCCTCTCTCTACCGCTGATTCCCCCATGCAAGAATGAAAGAGTGCATAAAGAAGCACATCCTCTCTCTACCGATGATTCCTCCATGCAAGAATAAAAGAGTGCACAAAGAAGCACATCTGTAATACTTTCATGAATACGGATGTGAGCAAAGCCACAAACAAAAGACACGCATATAAAACCAACATCTTTCTTCCTTTTCAGTCTTGGCTAGATATTGCAGAAACAAAGTTCTTTAATCCAAATTATCCTTTCATGAATATATCTCTTATTTGTTCAGTATGAATAAAACCTAACAAATCAGCAACTACTTGAAAAATGCAGAATATAGAAGGTAAAATTTAGATTAGGTCAATTACCTTGTTCTGAATAACGTCCTTCAAAATAGTAGTAATCCTTTGCAATGTTTCAATCTTCTTTTCCATTTCACTAACATGTGTCAGATGAGCAACATTTTTGTCCTCCTAAAGTTGTAGCACAGTCCTATGTTAGTTCATGATACCAGCTAAAAGAGTAAATATTCAGGTAACCAGGTGATGAAAATAAAACATCACAATTATTATTCCTTGTAAACACAATTTATAATGGTCCAATACAGTACTCTACGAGTCCACTATGAAGAGACATGAGGTGGAGAGCCACAAAAAGTACAGTTTAAGTTGAAATTATAGAAAAGGAAGTGGCAAATCCTCCCTGTGCCCGATCAGATCAAGATTCTTTGTAGTGTTAAGCAATAAGGTTTTTCCTTGATGTAGTAAATCATCCGGGAGTTTGGAGATCGAATGATTGAACTGCAATGATCCTCCCCAGATTCATGTTCATACAGGTCCAAGTAGAATCTAGAATTCAGTAAAGTAATCTGCATTTAAGTTAGACATAGACAAGTGATACTACTCAACTTATGTTTTCCGAAGATGAAACGAGTATAAATATTAGAGGTACATGCTCATTAGAAAACTCATTCGATTAATTGTCACCCATTTTGACCAATTTACCAAACTATTAAACTAAGCTTCCAACCCAATGTGAGCTAGTCTCTAACTATAGTGCGCAAACTATTTATGCATTTATATACACGGACGAAATAGAAAACTATATCTAACAAGTATAGATTAATACACAACCAAATAACTTGAATACACGGACGAAATAGAAAAGTATATCTAACAAATTATTTTTTTAGACTGAAAAAAGAAAGTATTGGTTAATACACAACCAAATAATTGTACATGTTATGAGCTTTTGTTAACATTGTTCTAAACAACAACAACAACATATCCAGTGGAATCCGACATTGTTCTAAAGAATCTAAAACACAGGATGTTCTTTTTTTTTTTTAATTGGTTATGTTCTATTGATAGAATAATTTTCAAACTCAAATTGGCCAGATAAACTATGTGCTCATCACAATTCAAAACACAGTTTAGGAAGTTCTTGAATAATTTTGAACGATATGGTATCCATGCACTGTCTACATGGATAGGCTATCTGAATATTAGGATCAAACTAAATAGTAAAAGTGGTATATATTCACACTGTCAGGGAGCACCATTCGCTAGATTGAAAGCACCACATCAAGTTGGATAACTTCTAAGAATATGTAAAACCTTAGAAAAATAGATGAATTCATTAGAATATCAACAATATCACCTTTCGACCTTGAAGTTCCACTTGTAAATCCGCAATCTTCCTTTGAACAGCAGTAAGTTCCTTCAAGACCCTTATCAAATCATCACCATTTTCGCCAGTGGTAGTGGATAAGTTTTGGATCTCCTCCTAAATAAGGGGAATGTTGTTGGATTCCAACCAGTAAATTCAAATAAATCTCAAAGTATGAGAGAAAACAAAAAGCAATAAGAATAGGGATGTATAGAGAGAGAAGCAAGGACATATTGAAAGCCATTCTAATACGAATGCACAAATTTTGGGTATCCCTATAGTGTAAGAACAATCGAGAAAACAAATAAGTTGGAAAAAGGAAAGCAATCTGCAATACTGAAAGGTCAACAAACATGAAATCATAGACAAACTGAAGTACTAAATAGCACCAAAATTGAATTTTTCTTTTTAAGTAGCATTGAAATTTTCACTTTCCCATCAATTCTTCCCACCAACAAAGCTTGAGTAACGAACGGTCTAGAATCTTATGCTAAAGCACATAAATTTCCCCCAAATTCCTAACATTTATTTGCAACACATTCTACAGTTGCATCTCATTATTAGTTGAAGACCTTTTTAAATCATTTTATCCCCCATCCAAAACACATTAAACTTGCGTGCATCACCACCAAATCGATCTGCATTAAAATGGGAAATTCAGCAACAAGTCCTCAATTGCAATCACTACAGCAATCAAACTACAAAATTCCAAAAATACAGCAATACAAGACCCAGTTGAGCAGTGAATTCTTTATAATTAATTAAGTAATAAAAAAAAGTGAACCTGGGAAGGAGGAGGAGGAACAGAAAAGCCCAATTCAGCAGCAATGGAGAGAGCATCAGACATTCCACCTAGTCGTCTCATAGGTTTTCTTCCTACCCATGTTGAATCGCTTCCCATCATTGGATTTTGCTTTTCCTGCTACTATCTACCAACTTCAACTCCGGCCGGCCAGATCTAGGGCTGGGCGTTGGGTTTTTCGATTTGGTGAAAATGCTAACCAGATATAACTGAAATAGCTTGGGTTTTTGGAATTTCAGTTCGATTTTACGAAATTGACTTCAAGATTCATAGTTATATATGATCATCTATGATATTTGGACGACAAAGATGAATCAACGGATGTTTTTGTGCAGACTAACCTTTCAAAATTCAAAACTATAATGTATAAATATTGTTGTCTTCAATTCATATATATTTCCTCTCCATGACATTTAAATTTTGATAAAATTAAATAAATAAATATATTCATGTTATATATATTTTTGATATATTCATGCTATATATGATTATTAAATTATATAGAATGTCATGTAGCATGACTATGTCTATTTGTCTAATTTTATAAGTATAAGTTTAAGTGCACACTCAAAATTAGAACACATAAATATCAGTTGAGAATAAATTAAAGATTTTTTATATGTATTATGCCTTAAATTTGTAACACAAGCACAATATCCACAGATATTAATTAAAACAATTGGAATGCCCTTAAATGAAAAAATTATTTTAAGGCATTTGCTGCTAAAAGTCAAATGTAGTCTAAAGTAAGGAGTTTAAAAGTATTTTATGTTTTTATCAAATTTTTTTAAACATTGTTGACATTCAATTTTTACTCTCCACGGTGTCAAAATAATCATCGAGTTCTATTTTTGTTTTAACGATTTTTTACCAAAAAAAATCAATTTTTAATCCAGGCGCGTGGTGGCCACGCGCCCCCAATTTCACAAAATCCCTCTTCTGCACAGACCCCCACATTTCTTCTTCTTCTTCTTTCATTCAAAATACCAAACAAACCCTAACCTAGCCACCACAGCGCCTCCCTCCACCGCCATCTCCTTCTCCTTCACCCCTCGCCCGTCACCGCAACGATTCTCCATTCCCATCTCCTCCTTCTTCTTCTTCAACAAACCAGAAAACCAGAAAAATCAGAAAAAAAAAAAACCCGCCGCACCTTTTCCTAACGTTCCCCGACAAACTCCACCCAACATTCTTGTCCCCTTGTCCCCCATGTGAGGCCGACACATCTGAGTGGGAATCAGCCGACCCTTTTTGGTTTTTAATTCGAATTTTGAATTCAAATTTTTGAAGTTTTCCATTTTGTTTTCCCCCTTTAATTTGCCCTAATTTGGGGCTATATATACCGGCGTTCTTCACCATTTAAGAGGGTCGAGAGTTCAGGAGAGCCAAAGAGAGAATCAAAAAATCCCAAGCAAAATCTGCTCAACCAGTTTTTACTTCCAGAAAATCATCTAAATCTATAAGTCAAAGCGGGTGTAGATTATTCTTCGTGATAATGAGGTTCGTCTTAGCTCGTCGTCCTACTTCGCTGCTCCTAGAGAGGTAATACTGTAATTTACCCTTCCCTGTTCTGTTTCAGTTGCATACATGGTGTAAGAATCAAATCTTGAGGTTGCGTTGAGATTTTGGTGTTGGTACCGAATTTGTCTTGACTGGAAATACTTTATTACAATGAACTGATGTTGAAATGTTACTGTTGTTTGGTCGTTTCTGAGTCTGTATTGTGTAAAAACTTCAGTTCTGTGTCCGGCAGTCCACCAAGGTGCTTCTTGTTTTCTGGCTCGATTTAGTATGAAGCGCAAATGATTTTTCATTTCGTGACCCGCAAATGATTTTTCATTTCGTGACCTTGTTTAGTCTTTTTCAAGTTTCAAAGCTCTAGTCTTGGATTGTGATATAGGTTCTTAAAGATTTGAGTTCCATACTACTTAAGATCAAGCTTCTGCGGCTGTATAGTGACTGAGATATTGTTGTTGCCATTTTCCTTTACTGTAAGTCGGTTAAAAACCAGTGTTGAAACAATTATACCTCAAATACATGCTGCAAAATCTGGTACCTTAATTCGTTTTGGGGTGGTTTGGATTCCAAAAGAGGCAGTCAGTTTGCTTTGGGCAAGTGCAGCCTATTGTTGAGATCGTTTTTGTTTCTCGCTCAATGATGCTGTCGTCGTCATTTTTGCTAAATGTCAGTAGTTTGAACCTTTTTTTTTTTTACATTATTTTTCTTCTTAAGGTTCTGTTTTGCAGAAGAGGTATGAAGTTTCCTTAGTCGAACATATCCTTGTTGCATTAACGATAGTCAAAAGTGTGGAGTAGGTGATCTTGTTCTCTGTTTGTTATCTTCTAGTTTCAAGATTTATCTGTTGATTAGGTCTAAAATGAGTCCATTTTGGGAGTCCATGACTGTTAACTGTTAAGAGAGGAGTTCAGTTAAAAATGCTTTGGTATTCTCCATAATGCCTGAAATTTCAGGTTATTATACCTTGTTTGATGACTATTTTGGTTCCTTATAATACTGTCAGTTTGCCTCTCTCTGAATACGTCCAACATAGCATGCTACTGAGTACATTTCATGGTATTTCTGTTTACTTTCCCCTAAATCCAAAGTTTTAGACCCCCCAAATGGCCATGGATGGGTATTTGACTGATCAGAAGTTGGCTAAACTTGCTATTCCGAAGGGTATCACTTCCTAAACATGTAATCTGCTTCATTTGTTCATTCTAGGTTGGTTTGAATACAGTTTGAACTTCCCTGCTCAGTTTGTGGTTAAGTGCCAAATATAACAGCTATTTTGTATGTAAAATGAACTATAACCAATACATATGCTCCTCTGTCAGTGTCTGATATATGAGTAAATGATTTCCTTTACTACTTCACCTTAGAACAGTGTCGGATTCATACTGTTTGGCAGCAACACAACAAGTATTGTTTGATCTGAGCTAAAAGACTGTTTGACGTGGATCTATTTGACTGCTACTTACCAGATTATGTTGCATTCTGTGTTCTTGATTGTTAGTTTATTATGAATGTCTTTAAGGTTTCTTTCTTGACAGCATGTTGAAACTTGGATCCAAATATGCTTCTAAGTTAATTGTTTCTTGATTAGGTTGGTGTTGTCTAGCTCTAACTATTGTTGAGGATTAGTGTTTATATCATGGTTTAGCTGCTGATAAATTGATCCTGTTATACTGCATCAAAACTGTGGCAACCTGTTTGTTTTCTCGCTGCCTAAGCTTACTGTTTTCAACGCTAAAAACTGGAAGCCGAGTTATTTGTTTAAGACTTGTTACCATAGAATGTTAAGATTGCTGCAAAAAAAAAAAAAAAGAAACCTGTTGGCGTGCTGGCAGCTGCTAAAATTTGGGTATTTTTGATCCCTCACTTTGTTAAAACAAAACTTGTCGAGATAATTCTCACCTATTTAACTTCTTGAGTGTTCTTGCTGTCAATCAAATCTACATGTTGTGTTTCCTTAATCTAGTTCACTGTGAGCTCTATTGATCTATACATTCATTATTTGAGCTCCCTGTTTTCTCTTAAATAGCATGTGGTTGGTTGTTAATATCTTGAAGCCACCGACTTTATTATTATTATTATTTCAAATTTGCCGTCGTTATTGATTGTTTCATCACCTCTTTGAGTCCTTATATTTGAATCTTTAACTGACACTCTTTAATTCCAGTGTCTTAATCATTATGGGGGTTCTATGTATTAGCCCTAATCCTTATTTTTTTTTTTTTGCATGAACAATGTTGTGAGTCACTTTGGACTCCCCACTATACATTCCTTGGCCACGGAGGCCCAAACTTCCTCTATTCCAAGTCAGCCCGAATTCCCGGAAGAAAGAAGTTGCTATACAAGTCTCGGTATAAAAAGCTCGAATTCGCAAGTGAAGGATTAAATGGGATAAAGGCCCAAAATTGTTTCAACTTTCTCCTTTGATTTTGTTGTTTATATTATGTGATTGGATGCTAACATTATTTCTTTTGGTTTTAATTTAGTTAAATTCCCCGCATGCCAAAGTCGTTATTGTTATTTTCGTTATTTTCATTTTTTGTCAAAAAGGTATTTTACATAAAACATAAAAAGGAAAGAGTTTTGCAATAAAAATAAAATAAAATAATAAATAAAAATGTGAATTTGTACTTTAATTCAATTAAATTTCTTCAAGTTTAGTCACTTTCAGTTTAATCAAATACAATCAAATCTTTTCAAAATAATAAAAAAAAATAGAAGAAAAATAAAATATATTTTATCACTTTAGTTAAATTTTCAAACCTAATCGATTTTCTTCAAGTGTAGTCATTATTTTCAATTTAGTAAAATATATTCAACTCTTTTAAAATTAGTCAATTTTTTAAATTCAATCAATCTTTTTATTTTCAAATTAAATAAATATTTTCAAAGTTAGTCAAATTTTCATAATCGTCGGATAACCGCATTTAGCGGACATTTCGAGTGTGTAAAACCTTCTCGAAGTGAAAATGTGAACCCAGACTCATTTCTTTGAATTTTAAAAGATTTTTTCTGTTAGTCTTTTAAAATATTTAACGGTTTCCTAATTATCCGTAAAATTAGGTGGCGACTCTGTTTATTTCACAATTTCAAAAAATTAGTTTTTTCTCAAATTAATTGAGTTTTAAACTGATTTTTCATTTTTCTTTAAAAGTCGGTCATTTTTCGGCGTAACAAACATTAAAAAGGGCTTTAAAGTAAAAAAAAAAAAACACTTAAAAATACGTTTATCCAAAGCTCTCTTATTTGTTAGCATTTAATTAATTTTTTTATTTTCATAAATTTTGAATTTCACACTTGAAAATTTGAGCTTCTAAAGCTATGATTTTTGAAATTTGAATGGTATTTAGACATGTTTTTTACTTAGAAAAGAATTAAAATTTTGTGATTGAAAGTCCAAAAATTTGAAAATAAATCTGAGCCCATTCTTGAGAACTTGTAAATATATACATAATAGATTTCAATATTTGATTGAATTTCATGGATTAACAAATATATAAAGATGATTTTCTTAAAATTTGATTGGAAATCGTTGGTGAAACACTAACAAAATCTTGAGTTTAATTATTCAAAATCCACAGTCTCGCTCACAAGCTTCAGAAATATGTCATCTTCAAAATAATTATTATTAATTTTTATTAGAGGTATCTATCGAATAAATACTTTTGAATAATAGCGATTTTTACTTGATAATCAATTTGAAAAGCACTTGTTCAATACTTGAGCACGAGTTTGTGCTTGACCAAGATTCCAATCGTACTTTTGAGATCACTTATTCTTTTAATTTTCGAAAAAAATGATGCTACTATTTAAAAGCATTCACTTTTTACTAAAAAGTTTGGTCAAACACTTCAATTCTTTAAAAAGAAATATTTTTTTTAAAAAAAATGATAACCATTGCTTATCAGAAGCTTGGCTACAATCAAATATGTTTATGAGATCTGGATCTTGATCATTCGGGTCTTAACCATCAAGTGTGTCTATTTTATTTGTTTTACGGTTACTAAATAGGTCCAAATATTGAATGATTAATATCTATAACAAAATCTTAATATCATTAAAATGACTATTCAAAGATTTCCACAAATATGATTTACCATTACTCTAGCACTTTCATGTCTCATCATCACTACCTCTCATAATCAACTATCATCATTGCTCGCCATTATAGATTACCACCGCCCACGACCACCATTCTCATCCATAACTTTCACTACCGCCAGCCATAACAATTAGTTGTCACCACATTTAACCACAATTTACAAGCATCATTATTATTATCACAATAACAATCAAATATAATCGACGATCACCACCATCAACCATTATTATACCAACCATTATCATTATTCCCTACTATCATTATTAGTTATGCTTGTCATCCACACCATCAATAACAAATGTCATCAATCATCGTTATTAGATATAGCTCAACCTAGCTAACACAATCTGGAATCGACACACATAACTATCACAAGGCATACTCACCTTCGACCATCGTAAAAATATTTTTTTATATAATATTTTATCAATTAATATTTTATTTAAATTTTATATTTATTAATTTTTAAATAACATCAAATTTTATATATTTAGATATTGAAAAAATAAATATTTATAATTATTTAGTATCAAATCTTAATACAGTATCTTAATAATTAATTACATATTCAAATATCTAAATCTCAATATTTTGATATCTAATAAGGCTTTGGTAATCATTATGGTTGTATGCCAGTGGTTTTGGAGGTCATTTGTGATGACCAGTTATTACTTATGGATTTGACTAATTGAAAATTATCAGTCTTGTGTGAAAATAAGTTTCATCTAAAATTTTATATAAGTATCGATGTGGTTCATGGATTAAATAGCTTAAACTCGATGAAATGAAGTTGTAGATTTAAAATTAGCAGAATTGATTTTGTATGAGGTTGATTCAGAATAAGAACTCTTACAATCAGTGTACTGCATATAGCAGACAAAAGTTCTTGTAGTGACCCGTATTATTTTGTGCCCTTAAACTATTTTCTCCTATTTGGCCCTCGCTATACTTCTCTTGTGTTTATGACTTGTGATTGGTGACACGATTTGAGAGGGGATCGAACGCGTCTCAGAGAAAAAATTTTGACTTTTAAAAGTTAAAGTTTGAGAAGTTTCAAAGTCAATATTTTGGGTGTTGGAAATTTGGGATTTGAGACTTTTGTAAATTTTGAAAAGTTTAACCAATGTCAATAATCCGTTATTCCATCATTCATTTATCCTTATAATTTGTGTTGAGGTGATGAAAATTCAAGATTTTAGCTCCGATTAAGAAATCAAATTTTACTAATTTGGAGATCGATTTGAATTCGAGTTTTGATGAAATATATGATTTGAGACCCTTGTCCTAAGGGTAAATTGATTTTGAAGTAATATTATAGTTTTGACCTTGGAGGCTCAAGGTTGCCTTTATGGGTCCGAGGTGGAAGTATAGTAATATAGGTAGGTGTCTACAGACTCGTTTACTTATGCAAAACGCATGAAATTATATTTCTTTTGATAAAAAAATTGATTTCAAACTCACTTAAGACCGTTCGTGATCCTCACTTCACTCTTGTTCCATTCCTTTTAACTCGCACTCACAATCACAATAGTCGTATAGTCTAATAGTTGAGTTAGACGGGGGATACGGTCGAAACTATCAAAGAAATTACATATTTCGATATACTAGGATCGATCAAAGGTAGAGCCTTCAATATGAGTTAGGTCTATTGGGTTGACCTAGCCTAACCCATGATTTAACAAGGTTGGACTAAAGTTTTTGGAGCTTATTTTTAGCTCGACACGAATATGCGTATTAATTTGTGAGGCTTTTGCAATATAAGTTGGGCTGCCTTGTGGGCCAAACTAAAATATATTTAAAAATAAAACTAAAATAGAGTATTAAAAATAATAAGAGTTCAAATTTAAAGTACATTTAAGAAGTTTAAATATTAAAATTTAGTTACAAATTATGTTTTTATAATATGTAATAGTAATACTATACTATACTATGTAATATTGTCCTGTTGTTATTTGTTTTAATATTTTTAAATTATAATTTAATTTAAAATTTTACAAAAAAATTATACTTATAAAAATGTGGGCTGACCCAGCAAGGCCAGCAATCCACATACTGATTGGCTGGGCTAATGGTTTTCTAGCTCAAAAAGAAAAAACTGTAAGTAACAAAAATCTCATAGTGTAAGTAACAAATTTCAATATATCCCAACCCTTTACAAATTTACAAAAATTCCTTAAAATAACCATTATGCGGATATACTGCCTTGAAATCAAATTCATATGTGAAGATTCATTATATTCAATTTCAATTTATCCTTCTCTTCTCTATTTCTATTTCTGATCCCCCATTCAATTCTAAAACCCTAAACCCTAGTTCAGAGTTTAGTCCCTCGTTGCATTCTCTCCTTCGTTGGCAACCATCGATAGCCACCCATGATGACATTGTATACTTCTCGTCTCCAGCGAGCTCTCCCTCTTTCCTCTTCCACTTTTGCTCAAACATTCCATGGAAAACAGATCTAAACACATCTATAATCTTCTGGCGATGAAGAAAAAGGGAGAAATCAAATCGAATAAGGACAAATCTTCAAGTTCAAATCCCCCAGATCCAAAAATCTGAGAAAAAAAATGAAGAAGAAAGCTCATTGGGACATAAAACTGAGTTGTTTAAAATTTTTTTATGGTGATTCATTGGGATATAAAATTGAGTCATATATGTTACTGATTCATTGGGACTGTATGGGTCGAATATTGTAATTCGTCGGGACAGTGTTCAGGTTGTTATGGGTGATGATTCATTAGGACAGTTATGGTTTGTTTCATTAGGAAAATATAGTGATTCATGTGTTTAGTATGTATCTTGTATATTTTTATGTTTGTAAGTTGTTTAT
>JAABOM020000103.1:3452551-3482818 GCA_011800125.2 Solanum clarkiae
GTCTGCGTACAATCTACCCTCCCCAGACCCCACTTGTGGGATTGCACTGGATATGTTGTTGTTGTTGTTGTTGTTGTATCTGTTTATATTGATACCTTGGAAATGGGAGTGATGGAAAGTGATGCTAAAGGAGAGTGAAACGGGAATGGATGAAGGTGTTAGAAGATGGATAATGGATGAGCGTGAAATGAGCGGCTGGATCGAAGGATGGGAGGAAAGCATTGGATGGACATGTTGGATTGTGGGTGCAGGAATGGGAGGAAAGCATTGGATCGAGATGTTGGATTGTGGGTGCGGGAGAAACAAATAATAAGGGGTTTGATTGAACAAACAAATAATAATATATCTATTGGAAAATATTTCACAAGCGGGGTATGAAAGGGTTCGATTGAACAAAAGAAATAATTGAAACTTAAATTGAAATTGACAAAACACAAATAGTAAAAATAGATGGTAAAAAAATTGGAAATAAAGATGACATAGAATCAAGAGAGCTAAACGAAGAAAAGACAGATGAAAAGACGGTATGACTGAAAGAAGATGGAGCAGAGAAGTCAAAATCAATAGAAACTGAAAAGGAAGCTGGCATAAAATGAAGAGAGGTAAATGAGGAATAGGATCAAAAAATATAATCAAACATGAACTTTTGAATTTTGCAACAAACATTTTTGTACATAGTGAGAAAATCTTTTGATCAAGTGTGTCTCTATATTCCAAAATGATCTTAATCAGTCATATCATTGAAATACATCATAAATAATTGTTTGAAAAATTGATTGACACTATAACATAGATGAGATATATGATAAAGCTAATAGTATAGTTAGATTACTCTACTATTACACACATTGTAGTACAACAATATGATAAGAGCATCACCAAAAACAAAAAAAATGATAAGAGGCTTTAGACATTTGTTTACAATACATCGCGTTAGATGTTGATGCAAAAAACTTTATTTATAAACATGAAGATTTGAGTTATTTAATTCAAAATTATAAAATGCTTCTTCATTAAAAAAAAAGATAGCTATTTGTACTTTTCTTTTTTGTTTAAACTTTTTATAATGTTCAATATTATTTCAAATGCAATTAAATCACAAAATTCACTATTAAAATAGATTTTTCACTATAGATTTAAAAAGAGATTAAAACTAGGAGAAGTCATAGTAAAAAATTGATTTAGATCTCAAAGAAATAAGTAATTACAAAACTAATGCAACCAAACTATGAAAATTAACAATAGAAAAACTTATTTAGATCTCAATAAAAAATAAATTTAATATCTAATTCCGTCATGGATTCACAATAAAAAAAATTAATTTAGATCTCGAAATTATAATGCATCAAAGATATGAAAACTAATGATATAAAAACTAAACTAGATCAAAATAAAAACAAAATATAATTTCACCATGGACTCATAGTTAAAAAAATTGATTTATATCTCAAACAAATAAATAAAATAATTATAGAATTAATGCATCAAAATTATGAAAATTAACAATAGAAAAACTGATTTAAATCTCAACAAAAAAATAAACATAAATTCTGATTCCATTATAAATTCCCGGTAGAAAAAATTGATTTAGATCTCAAACAGATAAATAATTACAAAACAAATGCATCAAGACTATGAAAACAGTCGAAAAATTGATTTATATCTCAATACAAATAAACACAAAATCTAATTTCTCCATGAATTTACAATAGAAAAATTGATTTAAATCTCAATCAGAAACAATTAACATTTAAAATTTCTGTATACCCTTAATGAAATAATTTACAACCACACAAATATTTTAAAAAAAATTTAAACCATAATTTCTTTTTTCTTAAACACATTTTCATATGATACCACATAAAATGAGACGGAAGAAGTAATACAATAAAAAAAATATATAGATAGTCAAAACTATTTTTCTTTCATGATATATAAATTAAAAATTCTGGTGAGAATAGTTATAGACCTTCCGTGGCAACATCAATTGAAAACAAAACAAGTATTTTTGGTAAATATCACACTATTAATAGTAATGCAATTCACGTAGAACACTTACCCCAATTGGATATCAAATTGATATTCATCAAATTGTAATAGAGCCGTCAATATAGGCTAGACCCATTGGGGCAATCTGACTAGATCCGTGATTTAGTAGGGCTGAGCTAAACTTTTTGGAGCCCATTAAAAATTAGAAAAAAATGTGCTTTTTAGCTCGGCAAGAATACATAAATTACATAGAATGACCACCAAATGTAGCGGTCTTGATCTTTTATCCTTCATAAAAAAAGATTTACAAAAATACTTTTTTTCATTTAAGTTGAATCCAAGTACACTTCTTATGGGGGACATTTTTGTAAGATATTTCTTATAAGGGCCAAAAAATCAAGACTACCTCTTATGGGGGTATTTTTGTCATGTCCTAAGCCTACACCCTGGACGTGGCCGACACTCAGAAACCAGTGCTGGTTCCCAAGCGAACCACTTGATTCAATTCACTTATTCAATTAGCAAAAGATTTAATAAAACAAAAGAAAATACTCAAGTGGGCACGCAAATTCTCATGTAAAATAATTTTATATCTTATATTAAAATTTCAAAATTGAATCTCAAAGTAAGACAAATTTTACTATTCTCTATCTAACTCAGTCTATGAAGCCTGTAAGTTTGCACGACCTATGCATTTGCCTAATAATAGAACCAATTTCATCAAATTGTTTCTGTGAAGTACCAGCAAATGAACACAGAGATTTTACATGGAAACACCTGGCTCACAACAGGTGAAAAACCAAGACTTGTACCCCTACAGGATTTTTTCTAACTTTACTAAAAACAACGTGAGCCTCAACAAAAAGGATTACAAATTCCTAATGTTCAAAAAAATGCAAACTTCTACTAATCCTATCAACACACAAACCTCCCAAGGTGTATGTTCTCCTGGCCTTCGAGTTGCCATCAACTTGAAGACTTTTCCTAACTTCAGTTTATAGCTTACCGAATGCAGGAATACATCAAGACTCAATGAAAAAGAAAAACTTTCTAGACTCAACTTAAAGAAACAGATCTAATAATTATTCCTTCAATGACCAAGACTTTGACTCACACACTGCCTTTTTGCTCGTTATATCTCGATCACATCTTTCTCTGCATTTTCTTCTATTTAATCAAATATGCCAAGAGTTCTTCTAAAAGTTAGACTCCTCATGCTCTGCTGACTCTTCTTGTGATAGAGTTCTTCATTCGATGGAACACTATCCTATCTGACTCTTCTTTGTGTCCTTATTGGAGTGTATTTCTTTGAAGCTTATCCCAAGAGAACTTATCCAATCCACACTTGTTGCTAACATGTCCGAGACTCTTTGAGAACCGATCCAAGAGAACCTGATTAACCAAGCTGTTTCATATCTATTGTCCATCATCTAAACTACAGTATCTTCAACATATTCCCCTTTTTTACGATGACAAGCCTTTTGAGAATGATTACCTGTCCATTTACCTTGCAACAACTAAGAGAGAAACTATAGAATGAAACAGGTTAGACTATGGGTTATAAATACTGCATAACTCTGATTGAATTCCCCCTTTTGGCATCATCGAAAAGAGACTACCCTTTTGACATGGCTAGAAAATGCACAACAATTCAAGGCCACAAGAGCTATCCTCAGCACAGACAAACAGACTAACAGGCATAAGGGCATATAAAAAAGTGCATAGAACATAAGCAAAAACAAAAGATGTCCACAAGGCAACCAGCATAATAAAATTAAAAGTGTCTAAGCACAACCCACAAAAAGCAGTGAAACAGGTAGAGATAACTGGTTCAGGAAGAGGAAGCATCAACAAGAGTTAGTTAGGAAAGATTTTGGAGAGTGATAGGATGGGCATCCCTTTCACTTTGTAATAGGGCCTCGAAATCAGAAATCCTAGAAAGCAAAGCTCCCCTTTCTTGAGCAAAGTCTTCATGTGCAGTTGCCAACTCAGCAGTCTTTGTCTCTAGGTTAGCTTCTAGATGGTACGTAGTAGAGTCCACCCGCTTCAAAGAACCAGGTAGCGCAACATGGTTCATTGTCCCCAACAAATCCTTGGTAGTCTGCATAGTCTACACCTACAAAGGAACAGAGTAAGCTTCAAGAATGTCAGCTAGCGAGAACCCATAAGGCAAAGCATGACCATTCTTGTCCTGAATCAGAACGCGTTGCATGTACTTGATGATGAGACTAGCCAGATTGATGGGGATTTCAGAGTCCAATAATTCCATAAGCGTAAGATCAAGGTAGTTGGCCTCAGATCTTCGTTCTTTCCTGGGAATTAGAATCTTATGAACCACATCAAAATACAACCAATGGAGGGTAGACATTTCACGACGAGGCACTCTCTTATGCTACACTAAATTTGGGCGTCTTTTGAGAAATTACGAGAGATTTTAAGTGCAGAGGCAACATTTTCCAGAGGGGGTCACTCATGATGCATATAGTGATCCCAGCCAACATTTGGGGTCCCCAAAATATGAGAAACAGCAGCAATCAAGACAATGGGTGTACCTCAAACCATAGTAGAGAATTTTGAACCATGTGCCTCACCCCGTCCGTAAAACTCTTGCATTTTAATTTTTGCAAAATGTCTTTGCACATTCCCTTGCAAAAATAGTGCAGACCACCCTTGAACTTCTAGTTTCTGATGCAAAACATTCATTTCTGGTCCTCCAAAATTAGTTACCATATGACCACAAATAATAAAACGCTGATGAAAGTGGATGAGGGACAAAAATTGTGGGTCAGATGGGTTGGGGGAGGCAGGATGAACAGATGCATTTTTAGAACCGGATTCATCTGACGAAGCAGTTGGAGAAACCTGTTTCTTAGAACGAGAAGGAGCTTTTGTCTTAGGGGTGGATTTATGTGAAGGTGGAGGAGAGGGTGATCTTGAGACTGGACGAGGAGGCTTATTTATCACATTTTTTCGAACCCCCTTTCTATTAACCCTGCGCAATAGAATATCATCCCTTGGTGGAGGCGAAGAATTAGGAGATGCAGATGGCTTGGATTTCTTGCTATGTTTTAGGGCTTTATCAAGATTTTGTGCCTCTTCTCTTTTGCTACTGTGAGTCTGGAAAACTCTTGAAGGACTAGGCGACGAAACCCGTTCAAGAGAAGGAAAGTCATCCGGTGTTTCAATGGTTTCTCCAGATGATTTTTGCAGTTGGTTTCTGACTCTTTTGGTGATGAGAGAAGCCATGGGTAAGTCATCTGTAGAGACGGCTTGCAAAGGGACAAAAACCATTCCTAGGGAAGATTCAGGAACCGAAGAGAACTTATTTTGGAATGATCCCCACTCAGCAAAATCAAAAAGATTAAAGTGCAGAGGGATGGAAGATTTGTCATTTCATGTAGGACAATGGCAAGGGAGTCAGTTGCAGAATCCTTAGAGGAATTAAAGGATTTAGGATTTTGAGAAGATGCCATCGCAGGTGAAGACAAGGAATGAAAAAGAAGACAACGAAAGAGAGTGTTCAATTTTTGGATTTTCTTTTCGTGTAGGATTACTTATAGACAAAGAAATCATAAGGATGAACGAATCAATATTGATGGTGCGGGAAAAATGAAGCTGGGAAGTGGAAGAGGCGTGATGTGAGGTCTCTGAATTTGAAAAGATATTTTGCAGATGAAGCTGTCTTTTGGCGGTAAAAGGAAAGTGTTAAAGGACTAGGACAACTAAACTAGACAGAATGACCTGTTTCACTATTGCAGGAGTAACTTTAATATACTTAAACTTTCATACCTGACAGCTTGATGTAGGCCATCTTTAAGATCTTGAATACAGTAATCTGCACACTCACATATACACATACACCATTAGACAATTTGACTGACTAGAAGACACATATTTTTTTTCAAATATATGTTTTTTTCTAAATAATTGTTTTTTGTCAATATTTTTTTTATGTGATAGCTAAATTGGAGTAATATTTCTAGACTGCAAGAAGAAGAAATCAAATTCCTAAATCATTGGGGGGGAGGGGGGAGTTTATGCAATCTTAATCATCCCCAAGTCTAGCCTAATTTTTTCAAAGTTTTCTCTGCTTAATGCCTTAGTGAAAATGTCAGCAATCAGCTTCTTGGTAGGCAAAACATTATTGAAACAAGATCTTTTTCTACATTATCACGAAGGAAGTGATGTCTTATATCAATATGCTTGGTTCTTTTATGCTGTACAGGATTCTTAGTAATATTAATGGCACTAGCGTTATCATACAAAATAGGAACACACCCAACATCCATACACAAATCCATTAGTTGTTGCCTAATCTAGAGTATTTGTGCACAGCAAGAGCCAGCTGCTACATACTTAGCCTCAGTAGTGGACAAGGCTACTGAATTTTGTTTCTTAGTGGACCAGGAAAGTAAACATGTTTCAAGGAAGTGTGCCATACCTGAAGTACTCTTTCTGTCCACTAAGTAACCAATATAATCAGCATCAGTTTAACCTACAAGATTAAAATTGCTATCTTTAGAGTACCATAGTCCTAAGTTTGAAGTTCCCTTGAGATACCTAAATATTCTTTTCACAGCCTTGAGATATGACTCCTTGGGATTTGCTTGAAATCGAGCACAGAGTCCCACACTGAATACAATATCAGGTCTGCTGGCAATGAGATATAAGAGAGACCCAATCATTCCTCTGTACAACTTTTGTTCTACTGATATCCCCTTCTCATCCATGTCCAGTTTTGTTGCAATCGCAATGGGAGTATTTATATCCTTAGCATCCTCCATTTTAAATCTTTTGAGAAGCTCTGCTACAAACTCCTGTTGATGAATGATGGTCCCAGTAGGAGTCTGCTTGATTTGTAACCCAAGAAGAAGTTAAGTTCCCCCATCATGCTCATCTGAAATTCTCCATTCATTAGCTTGGCAAATTCTTCAGTCATGAGCATATTTGTTGATCCAAAGATAATATCATCAACATATGCCTGCACAATCAACAAATCTTTGCCATTTTTTTTAGAAATAATGTATTGTCAATTTTACCTCTAGTGTGCCCATGATCCAGGAGGAATTTTCTAAGTGGGGTTGTTCATTACAGTCTATTTTGAGCATTCGTCAGCGAAGGAGAAGGTGGAGTTCTCTTTCCTATGTTATTTTGACAATCTCTCATACCAAGCTCTAGGAGCTTATTTCAGCCCATGCAATGCCTTATCCAACTTGTACACATGATTTGGAAGTTCAAAACTCTCAAATCCAGGAGGTTGCTTCACATATACCTCCTCTTTCAAGTATTCATTTAAAAAGACACTCTTAACGTCCATTTGGTAAAGAGTGAACTCCTTGTAGGCTGCAAAGGCTATGAGTAACCTTATAGCTTCAACTCTAGCAATCGGAGCAAAGGTCTCATCATAGTCTATGCCTTCTTCTTGATTGTACCCTTGGACCACCAGTCTCGCCTTGTTTCATATAATTGTTCCATGCTCATCAAGCTTGTTCTTGAATACCCACTTTGTGCTAATGATAGTCCTTCCTTCTGGCCTGGGTACAAGATGTCATACTTTGCATCTTTCAAACTGATTTAGCTCTTCCTGCATTACTATTATCCGATCTTCATCCTCTAATGCTTCTCCTACCCTTTTTGGTTCCATCAGTGATAAGAAGGCTTGGAATGCACACAGATTCTTCATCCCTGATCTGGTTGCGATTCCAAATGTTAGATCAGTTAACACATTTACGAAGGGTGTGAGTTATGATATTTGTAGCTTTTCACCACAAACCCTTGAGGTTGTTCAGTATTTGTTGATTCTGATTTAGCAGATCCCTCATCAGCACATTGAAATCCAGAATCTGTAGTTCCCCCTTCTTGTGGGCTTCCAGGTTTCTCTGTTGAAAACATGATTGTGCTGCAGATGGACCAGGTTCCATTTGTTGTTTCTTTGTCTTGTGTTCCATCTCATGGTCAACCTGCAGATCAGTCTCAAAAACACCACTATGTTAATCAAAAACCATATGAACACTTTCTTCCACACAATTAGTTCTTTTATTCAATACCCTGTATGCTTTGCTATGTGAAGAATATCCTAGAAAATTCTCTTATCACTTCTGGCATCAAATTTCTCGAAATTATCTTTACCATTATTATGAACAAAGCATTTACATCCAAATGTTCTGAAATGAGAGATATTTGGTTTTCTGCCTATAAGTAACTCATGGAGAGTTCTATTCAGAATGTAAGCATCAGTATTTATAGCTTCAGCCCTAAGAGTTTTAGCCATGTTACTAGCTATCATCATTGTCCTAGCCATATCTTCTAAAGTCCTATTTTTCCTTTCTACTACTCCATTTTGTTGAGGTGTCCTTAGAGTAGAGAAATTATGATTTATACCATTAGTTGAGCAGAATTCTAGAAATTTTGCATTCTCAAACTCTTTTCCATGGTCAGATCTTATGGAAATTAAGGAAGTCTCTAATTTCTTTTCCATTTTCTTGATGAGAATAGAAAATATATCAAAAGACTCTTCTTTAGAAGATAAAAATAATGTCCAAATAAACCTTGAATAATCATCTACAATGACAAGCATATACCTTTTACCTCCTCTACTTCTTACACTCATGGATCCACACAGATCAATGTGAACCATTTCCAGGCACCTGGTTGTACTTACCTGGTTCTTTGACTTGAAGGATGATCTTATTTGCTTCCCCACATATGCACTACATACTTTGTTGTCTTTGAACTTAGTTTTAGGCAACCCTATAACCATGTCCTTTGATGCCAAAGTAGTTAACTGTTTCAGACTTGCATGACCAAGTCTTTTGTGCCAAAGTAAGGGATTATCGGCCATAACACTTAAACATTTTAAATATGTACCTAACATTCCCATGATGTCAGCCTTATAAGCATTCTTATGTCGTTCAGCTAGAAGTACTATCTTTTTTGTGTCCAACTTCTTTACTCTGCAACCTGAAGAAGTAAATATTACTTTGTTACCTTTATCACACAACTGGGAGATGCTCAGCAGATTGTGTTTCAAGTTATTCACATGGTAGACTTCTTCCAAGGCCCTTGATTCATTTTTTTCAATCTTCCCAACTCCAACAACAGTACCCTTTCTTCCATCCCCGAAGGATACTTTTCCCCCTTTCATAGGTGCAAGTGAAAAAAACTTGTGTTTGTCTCCAGTCATGTGCCTTGAGCAAGCACTGTCCATGTACCAGTTCTTGCTCCCTTTCACTGCGCCTGCAAAACAAATCAAGGGTTAGTTTTAGGAACCCAGACTAGCTTGGGTCCTTTCTTATTATAAAATGGATGAATGAGATCTCTTTTAGCCCAACTAGGTAACATGTTCCTTGACTTGTTTCTTATGTTATTCTTAGGCATTTTTCTCTACACATGACTCATGTTCCTGTTTCTGACATTATTAGCAATTGGACACTCAGTAGTTGGGTGACCAACTTTACCATACAGATAGCATAAGTCAGAAATGATGATATTCTCCTGGTAGAATCCTATTCCAGCTCTCTCATTGTGATTCCTATTTCCAAGATGATTTACAATTCTACATGACTGAGTTCACCTATTAGCTCTTTCTAAATCCAATTTTAGGATGGAAATCTCCTGAGTCAATTTTCTAACCTTTTCTTTCTCACTAAAGAACTCAATTTTGCATTCTTTCAATTTTGCCTCAGCCTTTTGTTGTCCATCACTCATTTTATTCTTACCTTTTTCAACTACTATTAACTTGAGAATTTCAGATTTTAAGTTTAGCATAAGACTATTAAGACTTTCATCCTATTTCTTCAGCTTCTTATTTTTCTTCATTCGCCTCTTTCAAATAGTTTTTTATCTCAAGACTTTCAAATTTTTTATCTGAAAAATCTTTTATCGGCTGATCCTTTTCATTAGATATTTCTTGAAAATCATCAATTAACCCATTCATTAGTAAAATTAGCTTTCTTTTTTTTTAAAAAGATGCAACTTTTCTTTTAGTTCAAGAGTACTTACCTCAGATTTGTCATCCTCCTCGAGATCAGAATCCTCAGTAGCCATGAAGGCAGTTTCATCTGCATCTCCAGTGTCAAAGTCCTCAATTCCAGATCCCCAAAGCAGTCATCATAGCATATTCCTCTTTCTCCTTTTGTTTTGCAGCTCTTTCTCTCATTTCTTTCTCAGCTCTTTCCTTCTTCTACTCAATTTCCCATTGAGGACATTGTTTGATGTGATGATCCATTTTTCCATATTTGTAACATCCTGACTGATTCTTGTCATTGGATCATTTCTTACTTCTTGAGTCTTCTGACCACTTCCGATTACCTGTTTCTCGTTTGTATTTTTCTTTCCCTTTCCTAAGGAACTTTTTGAAATTCTTAGCTAGAAACACTATCTGATCCTCATCTGGATCTGATCTTTCATCATCAGAGGCAGTCTTCAGTGCTAGTGATTTCTCTCATGTTACCATTTCTTTCTTTGGACCCTCCATATTCATTTCATATGTCCTGAGATTCCCAAGCAGTTCAGTTAAGGTCATAGTTTCAATATCTTTTGCTTTTATGATGGCAATAACCTTCACATCCCACTTAGATTTGGGCAAGATTCTCAGAACCTTATTAACCTGTTCCTCAGTAGTAATGATCTTTCCCAAGGATCCCAATTCATTGATGAGTAAGTGAGCCTATTTATCATGTCCTGCAGAAACTCATTTCTCTTTATTTAGAAGGTTTCATACTCAGTAAACAACATGGCAACCTTGAACTTCCAAACTTGAGCAGTACCTTCATGTGCAATTGTAAAAGCATCCTAAATCTGTTTGGCAGTGGTGCAGTTTGATACCCTGTTGTACTCATCAGGTCCCAATCCACAAACCAAGATGTTCTTGGCCTTAGCATTCTTTCTCATAGCCACGAGATCATCAACAGTAAACTCTCTTATTTCCTTGGGAATCTATTGACTGTCCACAAACTTCATAGGAATGGTAGGCCCAATAGTGATTCTGTCCCAGAGCTCATAGTCTTCTCCTTGCATGAAGTCTTTCATCCTTGCCTTCCACCAACCAAAATGAGTTCCGTTGAAAAGTGGTGATCTAACATATGATTCTCCTTCTCTATGTCCAAGAGTTGGTGCAGTATTCATTCTGATCAGTCCTTAGGTATTAGCCTTTAACAAGAATACCTGCTTTGATACCAATTGTAAGTTTGCACGACCTATGTATTTACCTTATAATAGAACTAAGTTCGTTAACTTGTTTCTGTGAAGTACCAACAAATGAGTATAGAGATTTTACATGGAAACACCCAGCTCACAACAGGTGAAAAACCACGACCTGTACCCCTATAGGATTTTTCCTAACTTCACTAAAAACAACGTGAGCCTCAACAGAAAAGATTACAAGTTACTAATGTTCAAAGAAACTGCAACTTCTACTAATCCTATCAACATACAAACCTCCCAAGGTTTATGTTCCCCTAGTCTTCGAGTTGCCCTCAACTTGAAGACTTTTCCTAACTTCAGTTTATAGCTTATTGAATTCAGGAATACATCAAGACTCAATGAAAAAGAAAAACTTCCTAGACTCAACTTAAAGAAACAGATCTAACAATTGTTCCTTCAATGACCAAGACTCTGACTCACACACTGCCTTTTTGCTCATTATATCTCGATCACATCTTTCTCTGCATTTTCTTCTATTTAATCAAATATGCCAAGAGTTCTTCTGAGAGTTAGACTCCCCATGCTTCGATGACTTTTTCTTGTGATAGAGTTCTTCATTCGATGGAATTCTTCTTTCGATGGAACTCTATCCTATCAGACTCTTACTTGTGTCCTTGTTGGAGTGTATTTCTGAAGATTATCCCGAGAGAATTTGTCCAATCCGCACTTGTTGCTGACATGTCCGAGACTCTTTGAGAACCGGCCTAAGAGAACCTAATTAACCATGTTGTTTCATATCTATTGTCCATCATAAAAACTGCAATGTCTTCAACAAAGCCTCTATCAACTCATAAGAAGGTGCCAAGACATGTTCAAGGCTACCTCAAGACAATAAAAAAAATGAACTAAAATAAAGGGTTCCTCCAAAAGTAAGGAGGTCTCACCACTATCTGCAGCTGAATAGATCTTCAACGAAGTACGTGGAATGTACGGTATGTAAGATGGCCAAAAAGTATTAAGAACATGATACTCACTTTAAAATTGAACTTTAAGATAGCTTAATTGATAAACATATGTCATGCAAGTAAAACATATGTTTTTGAAATTGTTTAAAAGTGCAACTTAATATAAAGAAATACTGACTTTAATGTATTAACGAACACAACTCAATATATAAAAATTATGATACTCAAATGCTTACCTTTGCAAATAGCTCAACTCAATTAAATATGCAACATAATAAAAAGAAATACTTTAATAAAGAAATAACAAATCTTAGTGTATAAAAGAATAAACTTTACTTCTTGGGGAGATTTTCTAACTGACAACCATCGCAATGAGCTTCATGATGATACAACGTCTTGCCCATGTACCAAAGCCATCCCATACTTTGCCAGGATAAGGGACGAAAACTAGGGGAGTAGATTCATCCCAAAACTGGGTCATCTCAGTGGCAAGTGAGGAGTTGTACTCTTGATACAATCCATCCTACGCCGGCTACGTAGTTTATGAGTTTGAATTATTATTACTCTCACTCACATCAGTTCTCAATACTACTCCCAAAAGTATTAATTATATGTTCATACTTAAAAGAATATCCTTGCTCAAAGTATTACTTTCTTCTCTTTGGGACTACGCACAACTTAGCATTCTCTTAACTTATCTCAAAACTGTCTAAAATCATAGGCTTCAAGCTTCACTATTCATAAAATACTTATGCTAATACTTGTGTTTAAAGCAAGATTTCAAATTTCATAGATTTTCGTAGTAACTTCAGGGCTTAACTAGTTTAACAATTAAAAGTAGTATCTCAACTTAAGACCCCAATTTAGTAGAAAAATTTAGTAAATCTCATTTTTTTTTCAAAAGTCATTAAATCATGCATTATCTCATCAAAACGTATTCCTCAAAAAATAAATCTTCGGACTTAATAAAATACATATATAATGTTAGTTTAAATTACTCTTTCATCAATGCATAGAAAAGTCATCATCTTTACTAGAACATACAAAATCCTTATTTAAAATACTTGTTTAATGTTTGAAAAATCATAAATCTCAATATCAAAGAATGTATAGGAAAACCATAATCATCAACTTTATTATGGTTCATGGGAAAGTATCCACAGACGAAAATTCCAATAATATAAAATATAAAAATAATAACAATCTCAGTACATAAATATATATAACTCAATGAAAGAGGAATTAACTCATTTAGAATTCAAGACTTAGGGTATGACTCTACTCGAACTCACTTATAGAGAATTAATATGTAGGGCACGTGGATGAACTCAGTCCAACGGTATGAGTAGCCTTATATATCTGAAAAATTGATATTACAATCGTAATATAACGAATACTAGATTTCTTGAAGAAAATCATCGATCTTGATAGTTCTTTTAAAGTGAAAGAACTTTAGAAGGACATTAGTTGAAGGAATTCTTTTGATTCTTGAATTCTTGACTTAGAATCTTCAGAGTTCTCGATAAATAATCCTAATTCTTGAAAAAGAAGAATCAAGAAATCTTTTCTTGGGATTCTTGAATTTATTCTCTTGAAACCCTAGGTTGTGATTTAAGATCCTATTAGAGATTCATAAATAAATAAAGAAATTTAGGTTGGGTTACTTGAAATTTAGGAAGAATAACTTACTTTGATGGTGAATCTTGAAAGCTAATCCTAACTTGATGAATTTCTTGATGATTGTTGAGCGTTTATGCTTAGGAGTGAATGAGAGAGTTTTGATTGTGAAAACTAACGTTTTATGCGTTTTGGGACCTTAAATAGACCCCAAAAGATTTTAGAATTAATGTACCCTCAAAATAAAATTAAAAAATGTCATTACCTTATCCCATAAAGGTTCGCATCAGGTTCATGACGTGGAGCTATCGCGGGCCTTCAGATAGCTCTGCAGTCCTTCACTAAAATTATCATCTTTTTACTCTGAACTCCAATTATGACAAAATTAGATGTGTCGGAAAGCTAATTCAAATATCTTCGATTTGATATATTATGAGTCACCTAACTCATTATACTTTAGTAGATATGTTCATTTGAAGTTGACCCTCCTACCCACTCATACGAAAACTTAATCGGTAGAAATTCTTTGGACTTGGCTTGATGTAAAAGATCCCTTATGACTCTAAATCACATCTAATATACTTTAAATACTTAGGAGTTCATCCTAGGATGTATATACAACTTAAAAGTCATTGGTCTATCTAATTTTTATAAAATCTTACATTAGGACTGCAACCTTATATCATCTCTGATTCTATTCTCACACTAAGAAATTGACTTTAACATCTATGCTCAATTAAGAATTATCAATTAAAATTCTATATCATATTAAGGATGGTTCAATCTTAGCAAAAAAAATTAGGGTATTACATTATCTCCCCCTTGGGATCATTCGTCCTCGAATAATGAGTAAAGGTAGATATGAAGGCACGAATAACAATGAGAGCTCTTCTCAAAACTCATCAATCAATCAAACTCTCGGCTCAGGAACCATTACTCCTCTACTATCATCAACACTTTATCAAGACTGGAAAACAGGATCACTCAAAGGGCTGGAAACGAAAGATCATTAGCACAATAAAATCGTGAAATCTTATTTGAGGACATTCATAATGAAGTACAATCTTTCTCATCTATAAAAACTCACCCTGAGTCCATAGAACTATACACAGTGTAAAACTCAGGTAACACCTTATTCAACATAGGACTAGAAACTCTTAGATCCATGAGGTAAGATCACTTCTTATCTTGAACTTAACATGAATGGAACTCAACATGACATGCATGGGATTAATCCATGGGCATGACACTCATACACCAGACAGGAACGAAAAATCACTTTGATTGAAGTATAAGGACTATACGAGATGGAAAAGGATTGATATCTCATCTTGAGTAGCCTATCTCTATTGAAAACTCAAGATCTATTTTGTTTCATCACCTCATCATCTCCCCCCTTAGCTTAAAGGTCATCTCTCATAAGTTTGTGAATCAATTCACCTTTCTAAGCTATACGTACATATCTCCACACGGCCAGGGAATCACTATCCATAAGAATATCTTAAACTCTTCTGTTATACTATAGTCGCATATATAAAACAGCCTCTAAGACTCTCTTCTAAAATACCACTCTTAGCTTCCTTCTGTCTCTACAGAAATCTTCCTATATTTGCTACTCTTATTGGCATACATAACACTTTCCATGACTCATATAATCTAACCTTTTCTTTTTACCTGCAAACACTCAAATTTGGTGCTCCCATAAACTTATTTGTATAAGACTTAGACTATTATGGAGAACTCCTCATCATCTATCCATAAGCCCCGATCAACTCATTTATTAGGGATGACAAAGAATGCTACCTACTTCACATTGACAACTCAAAAATATTGTCAAAATTCTTATAGCAGACATAACTTAGAGCTGCACATATCTTTACACAATTATGGATACACATCTCAAGCCTCTTCTTATCTATTGAGCTATCCTCCTTTCACTGGTCTTACCTAAGGGGCATTTGTACCCTGCCCATAGCATCACTTTCCTTACAATTTAGTATCTTTATGCACTATGGCAAGCTTCTTAGAGAAAATCTCCAATGAAGACTATCGATCTCACAATACTATCTCCTCTTTCACACTACTCCTCAAAATTCAAGCTTAGGGTCTAGTACTAATATGTGTATCTACTTATATCTCTCTAAAGTCGCACCAACCTACAACTACTAGGTAAAAACATAGGGAACATAAGCCACTAAAATCTCATAGCGAATATTCAATCAACACATCCCTTCCTTACAACTCAATACACCCACCTATTCATTATGCCTCCTTATCCGACTAAGTTCATAACTCGATGAATCTCATGAACTCTCACTTAAAAATCATAAGCCTTATTTAGATCTATCACATTGGAACCACTTTTTTCCCCTATTCAACTTTTACTCTTCACTCTCAATAGTATGAATACTATAACACATCAACATAAACTTCCTTCTAGTTTGAGCACTCTCCATCACATTCTAAAAAAACTCTTCCTCTATACCTCGTTATGAAAATCATAAGGTACTTACGAGTCTTCTATCAAACTTATGGCAACCGAATCATCACCTCATTACTTACTTAATAGACACATAACTCTAACTACAAGCCTCAACCAGCCATCACTCTTGCTATCTTATCTCTTTCTGTATCACATCTCTTTCTTTCCATCACTCTTGCTATCTCAGATCTTTCTTTCTATCATCCTTCTAACTATGGGATAACTCAATTCTACTCAGGGTTTATAAGACCTCACATCTCACTCATAAGTGGTACCATTAAACTCTTTAGAGACATAAGTTTCTCTCTCATAGGTAACAGCTGAAGCAAGTTTTGAAAAAGAGGGTCTGAGTACATCTAGAGCTAACTCAAATGCATGATTCATGTAAGTAATAGTACACTCTTTCTAGCCAATAAACTTAGCACACTAGTCGTCTTCTCTCAAGCCTGGTGTAGTCTCTCTACCACTCTGATTTCTTTATCGTAGAAGAACTCATTAGTAAGGAGCTAAATATTACTATCTCTATCACTTCGTAAATGAGGCAAAGTTGAAAGGTTTAGAGCAACACATGAATCATCATAGATTTTTTTAGAAATTAGCTCTATCGCACGATTTAGAATCTGAAATAAGGGAAACTTTTCCTAAGTGTCAATAGTTTCTCATTTATAGAAGTGGAGCCCTCACAACCATAAATAAGATTCTATCGACACGATTTCATAAACACCCTAGGACACTTGAACTTTGTGCTCTGATACCAAGTTTGTCACGCCCTGAGCCTACACCCTGGACGTGATTGACACTCAGAAACCAGCGTTGGTTCCCAGGTGAACCACTTAACTCAATTTACTTATTCAATTAGTGGAAGATTTAATAAAACAAAGAAAGTACTTAAGTGGGCACGTGAATTCTCATGTAAAATAATCTTATATCTTGTATTAAAATAACTTAATGTTTCAATTGAAATAATAATAATAGTTTTTCAAAATTGAATCTGAAAGTAAGACAGACTTTATTATTCTCTATCTAACTCAGTCTTTAAAGCCTCTATCAACTTATAAGAAGGTGCCAAGACATGTTCAAGGCTACCTCAGGATAATAAAAAAAAGAATAAACTAAAATAAAAGGGTTCCTCCGAAAGTAAGGAGGTCTCACCACTGTCTGCAAATGAATAGTTCTTCAACCAAGTGCTTCCTGAGGATCTCTAAAACCTGTACCTGTATAACGAAACGATGCAACACCGAGTGACATCAGTTGTGGAATGTACGGTATGTAAGATGGCCAAAAAGTATTAAGATCATGATACTCACTTCAAAATTGAACTTTGAGATAGCTTAATTGACAAAAGTATGTTATGCAAGTAAAACATATATTTTTGAACTTGTTTAAAAGTGCAACTTAATATAAAGTAATACTGACTTTAATGCATTAACGAACACAACTCAATATATAAAAATTATGATACTCAAATGTTTAGCTCTGCAAATAGCTCAACTCAATTAAATATGCAACATAATAAAAAGAAATACTTTAATAAAGAAATAATAAATCTTAGTGTGTAAAATAATAACTTTACTTCTTGGGGTGTTTCTCTAACTGACAACCATTACTATGAGATTCATGATGATACAACATCTTGTCTACGGTGCTAGAACCATCCCATACTTTGCCAGGGTAAAGGACGAAAACTAGGGCAGTAAATCCATCCCAAAACTGGGTCATCTCAGCGACAAGTGAGGGGTTGTACTCTTGGTACAATCCATCCTACGCCGGCTACGTAATTTATGAGTTTGAATTATTGTTACTCTCACTCATATCGATGCTTAACAATACTCCCAAAAGTATTAATTATATTCTCACACTTAAAAGAATATTCTTGCTCAAAGTATTACTTTCTTCTCTTTGGGACTTAGCACAACTTAGCATCCTCTTGACTTTTCTCTAAACTGTCTAAAATCATAGGCTTCAAGCTTCACTATTCATAAATATTTATACTAATACTTTACTTGTGTTTAAAGAAAGATTTCGAATTTCATAGATTTTCGTAGTAACTTCAGGGCTTAATTAGTTTAACAATTAAAAGTAGTATCTCAACTTAAGACCCCAATTTAGTAGAAAATTTTAGTAAATCTCATGTTTTTCTTCAAAACTCATTAAATCATGCATTATCTCATCAAAATGTTTCCTCAAAATATAACTCTTTGGACTCAATAAAATACATATATAATATTAGTTTAAATTACTCTTTCATCAATGCATAGAAAAGTCATCATCTTTACTAGAACATGCAAAACCTTTATTCAAAATACTTGTTTAATGCATGAAAAACATAAATCTCAATATCAAAATATGTATAGGAAAACTATGATCATCAACTTTATTATGGTTCATGGAAAAGTATCCACGAATGAAATTTTCAACAATATAATATATAAAAATAATAACAATCTCAGTATAAAAATATATCTAACTCAATGGAAGAGGAATTAACTCATTTAGAATTCAAGACTTAGGGTAAAACTCTAGTTGAACTCAATTATGGAGAATTAACATGTGGGGTGTGTGGATAAACTCAGTCCAACGCTATGAGTAGCTTTACATACATGAAAAATTTGATATTACAATTGTAATCTGATGAATACTAGCTTTTTTTGGAGAAAATCCTCAATCTTGGTAGTTCTTGGGTCTGGCAGACTACTACCGTAGATTCGTTGAGGGCTTCTCTTCTTTGTCTGAACCTTTGACCAAGCTAACTCAGAATAAGGTCAAATTTTAGTGGTTCGAGGAATGTCAGAAGTGTTTCTAAGAGTTGAAGACTAGACTGACTATAACACCAGTTTTGTCTTTTCCCTGACGGGAGATTTTGTGATATACTGTGATGCATCTAGAGTTGGACTGGGTTGTGTGCTTATGTAGAGAGGGAAGGTGATAGCGTACGCTTCTAAACAACTTAAGATCCATGAGAAGAATTATCCGACCTATGATCTTGAATTGGCAGCAGTGGTGTTCGCACTTAAGATCTGGCGTCACTATTTATACGGAGTGCAAGTGGATGTGTTCACTGACCATAAGAGTTTACAATATGTATTCAGTAAGAAGGAGCTCAACTTGCGACAGAGGAGATGATTGGAGTTGCTCAAAGATATAAAATAAACATTCTCTATCACCCAGGTAAGGCAAACATTGTTGCTAATGCTCTTAGCAGGTTGTCTATGAGTAGTACTGCCCATGTGGAGGAAGGGAAGAGAGAACTAGCTAAGGAAGTGGACAGATTGGCCCGACTAGGAGTGTAACTTTAGGAGAACAATGAAGGAAGGGTCAATATTCACAATGGGTCTGCTTCATCCTTAGTGTCAGAAGTGAAGGAAAAGCAAGACCAAGACCCTATTTTGCTCCAATTGAAAGAAGTAGTCCTCAAGCAGAACGTGATGGTTTTCTCCAAAGAGGGAGATGGGATGTTGAGATACTAGGGTAGATTGGGTGTGCTCGATGCTGATGGTTTATGAGAAAGAATCATTACCGAATCTCATAGCTCCAGGTATTCTATCCATCCTGGTTCCACCAAGATGTACCACGACTTGAGATAAGTCTATTGGTGGAACGAAATGAAGAGGGACATTGTGAAATTTGTCTCTAAGTGCTCCAATTATCAACAAGTCAAGGTTGAACATCAAAGACCATGTAGATTGACCCAGAAAATAGAAATTCCTGAGTGGAAGTGGGAGATGATCAACATGGATCTCATTATCGGCTTACCAAGATCTCGAAAGCAGCATGATTCGATATGGGTGATTGTTGATAGGATGACTAAATCAGCCTAGTTCTTTATAGTCAAGACAACTAATACGACTGAGGAGTATGCCTGACTATACATTCGTGAGATTATGAGGTTGCATGGGGTTCCTTTATCCATCATCTTGGACAGAAGGGCTTAATTCACCCCTCAATTTTAGAGATTTTTTTTTAGAAGGGATTGGGTACGAAAGTAAATTTGAGCATACCTTTTTACCATCAGACAGATGGACAGGCAGAGCATACCATTCAACTTTGGAGGATATGTTGAGAGCTTGCGTCATTGACTTCAAGGGGAATTAGGATGATCATCTTCCATTAATTGAATTCGCATACAACAATAGTTACCATGCCAGTATATAGATGGCCCCTTATAAAGCTTTGTACGGGAGGAGATGTAGATCACTGATTGGCTGATTTGAGGTGGGTGAAATTGAATTGATTGGACCCGATCTTGTCCACCAGTCCATGGAGTAGGTGAAATTCATCAGAGAAAGGTTGAGGACAGCACAAAGTCACCAAAAGTCTTATACGGATGTGAGGAGAAGGGACTTGGAGTTTGAGGTGGATGATTGAGTGTACTTGAAGGCGTCATCCATGAAGGGTGTCATGAGATTTGGTAAGAAGGAAAAATTGAGTCCATGTTATATCGGACCATACCAGATTATGAGAAAGATTGGAAAGGTCACTTATGAGATAGACCTGCCTTCCGAGGTAGATGGAGTTCATCTGCTGTTCCACGTTTCGATGCTGAAGAAGTGTTTAGGGGATCCTGCGTTGCCAATTCCTATTGAGAGTACGAGAGTGAAATAGCCTATCCTACAAAGAAATTCCGATCTAAATCCTTGATCAATAAGTTCGTAAGCTAAGGAACAAAGAGATAGCCTCAATCAAATTTCTATGAAGGAATCAATTCGTTGAGGAAGCTACATGGGAAGCTGAGGAAGTGATGAAACTCAAATACTCGCACCTATTCATGTCAAATGACGATGATGTTGAAGGTAATGTCTCTATCCTTAATGCTATTGATGTTCCTTTCTAGAGTTGATGTATTAATTCTATTCTTGAGTCTAAGATAGAGAAGTAGAAGGTGATGGATAGTTAAGAGTTTGAGAGTTCTCGAGTGAGGGGTGAGATGAGAGATGAGTTTTGAGTCTATTCGTGCTTTATTCTGCTTTTAGTCATCATTCGAGGACGAATGATCCCAAGGAGAAGATGATGTAACACCCCAAAAATTACCAAAATGCTCCTACAATGTAATCATGCGTATAACGCGTCTTCCAAAGCTCCAATAGAAAATTCGAGACCGAATTTATGATCAACACGGAAAATCGAGTGGAAAATGCTCTCGACTGGATTTTAGACCATCCAGGTTGAAAAAAGTTTGCTAATAACGCAAAAACAGTGTTGATCCGCGCCCTTGGTGTGACACGGAGGGGGCACAGAGTAACACTTGTTCTTTTCTTTAATTTTTCGACGAGAACTTGAAATTCCAAAAATTCGCGAAAATGTACTAGTCCGCGCCCCTAGCGCGTCGCGGACCAGTGTACGAGTTTTAAAAAAAATTCTTTTAGTTCGAGAAGGGCCTTTTGGTCATTCCCCATCCTATCCTAAGTCTTAAAATGTATGTTTAAAGCCGTTTATATCAATTAAGGGTTTCTAAAACCCATTTTCTTAAGCTTTTACACAAGAAAACTTTGAGAGGGGAGACAGGAAAGCTCTGAGGATTGAGAGTTCAAGTCCAATTCTTATTGAAGATTATTACAATCTTCATCCCAGGTATGTAAAGGCTACTCAAAATATGGGATTGTTCTCCCATCTGCCTCGTTGAACATAGTAGGTTGATAGATGAAGTTGATGAGTCTGATTTGTCAATTTCTTGCATGATTTCTTAAAACCACTGTTAATATACATATATTTTCTCAAATTGATGACCATCACAATTTGACTTACTTTCTTAATTGATTATCTGAACTATTGCAAAGACTGTAGACGTATAATTGCTAAAGAGTACTGAATGAAGTTAGGGGTTGATGTGTAGAGCATGAGTTATGTATGTATGCATGATTGTTGTGGTCCAGGTCTTAAATTGAGTGAGTGTTGAGGATAATATTGCTGAAATTGATTGAGAGGGAGATCCTTAGAGGTCTTTTAGAGATAGAACTTGGAACTTTAATGATGTTCTTAATCCCTTGAGTCGATAGATGATCGGAAGAGTAGAGGTCCTTGTCTGAGAGAGGTTGGTTGTATAACCATCCTGATGTTGATAGACTTATATGCATGTCGAGTCCTGGGAAGAGTATCAGCATCGAAATTGGTAAAAGTGAGTCCCACTCGCGCTCATTAACTACATGGCTAGTGTAGGAGAAGATTGGACCGTGAAAGCAGATGTGTCCTTTGTCCCGCAGAGGACTTGATGGACTTTTGGGATCCCTTGATAGACTCATCCTTTACCCTTACAAGGTACTGGGCGGATATGAAAATGACATCTCTTCGTTGTACCATCACCGACTCATAGGTGGTGGTTATCGGTTAGAGAAACTCCTAAATAGGTTTCATATTGATAGTACTCTGAGGTTGATGTGATAGTATGGGTTCTGATTGATGGTGATGTGATGGACGCCTATTCTTTATTCTGATTTGAGATTGAGTGATGGATGGGCTGATGTCTTACTATATTATCTTGCCTATATTGTTTACTTTAGCCTATTTTACATACAGTACATTTCACGTACTAACGCCTCTTTGGCGCTGCAATGTTTTATGATGCAGATTCAATATACAGAGGACTTCAGCAAGCGAATCATTGAAGTTCAAAGTTCCTTGATTTCAGACTTGGTGAGTTCTCCCCTTCCTTTGGAGGACATCTTTACTTACTTTTATTTCTTTTGAGTTCTTTATTTGGACTGTGGTAGCCATGGCTTGTCATGGTACCTTCTTAGATAGTAGTTATAGAGGCTTCATAGACATAAACTGATGATGACTAATGTTGAGGCCTCTGAAAATTCTTGAATTATTATGCAAATGAATTATCTCTGATTTATGAGTGGTCTAAATCCTCGTTTTAAAAAAAAAGGAAGGTGAACTTGAAGTTACAGAGATAATTCATTTGCATAATATTGTAAATTGATTGCCAGATAAATTTGTTGACCCAGTGTTATAATTCAGCTGCAAATGCTCCAATGAGAAGTTCTTGAAGGACAGAGTCTATGGTACTCTTGAAGCGTGATAGACTAATTGATTCCAAATGTAAAACTCCTTGAGAAAAGAGAGGAGAAAATGATTAAGATTGTCATGATAATGAGGCACGTGCTTTAAAGAAGCACAACAATATAACATCTTATAAAACCTTTTGACAAAGTTCAGGTACCTGGAGTGATGAAAAATGAAGAGATCTCATCAATAAATTAAATTATGATGTACTGGAATCGAGTCAAATAGCCGTCAATGATATATTTGATATTAAGTAGCGCTTAATGCTATAAATGGTGAGGAAGATCCTGAATGCAAAATATGTCGCATAGTATGGACAAATAAATGATTGGCCAAATAAAATATATTATGCAAGTATATTTTATTTCACTTAGAAAGGTGATGGTATGGACTAATAGTCCATAAATGAAGATATAATGTCAGTGGGGTACAAATAAATCATTATGCGAAAGTATAATGATAAAATATAAAGTATAATTTATGCCTTCGGGCATAAAGATTTTTTGCAAAGTTTCTGATATTATTAAATGAAGATATATTCTTCAGTGGTGGATGCAATGAGACTTATTTCAGTCTGACAATAGATGAAATACTTGAATATGTGTAATGAATGATTGTCATGTCTAGCTAGAGGATGAAAGTTATATGAAAGTCCTTCAAAGGATATAAAAGATTTTAAAGCGATTCCATTGACTACTCCAAAGGTTGTGAGATTGCTTAGAATAAACAACGATCAATTCTAATCTCATGAAAATGATTGAAAAATATCATCTATTAGTGCAGTTGGCGCACTTATAGGTTGCTGATTATGCAAAATGCTAGAAGACTATTACATAACAAAAGTTATGAGAGAAGATTGACATATTATCATTCAAGTTATGCAAATGACTTGATACATAGAAGACATGTGACTTTCTTTGATCAGAAGACGAGCTTCAACAAAATTGGAATGATCAATCTTTGAGTCAGAAATTATGAGTTATGCATATATTGGACATTTTCCGATCTACACAAAACTTGATCTACACAAAACTTGATCTCGAATGGGCTATTTGCTTGCATGAGGAGGCATAACAATATCTTGGCATCTAATGAATCAAACGCTAGTAGCCACTTCTTCGAATCATGCAGATAGACATCCATGAATTAAGGAAATATGTGATTTTTCCAACCACCATATACGATAATAATGTTGCATGTATAACTTCAAAAAATGGAGAAATAGATGTTTAACAAGTTCGTTCAATTAATAATTTAGCAGATATGTTTACAAAGGCATTGCCAACCTCAACCTTTGAAAAGCTGAGATACAAAATTGAAATGCATCATCTTCGAGATATTAAATGATGTTTTAATCAGGGAAGAGTAAATACGCGTTGTACCCTTTTTTTCTTAACCAAGATTTTTGTCCCACAAGGTTTTCTTGGTAAGATTTTTAACGAGGCAGCAAATAATGTGTATTAAGAATAACTATGTAAATTATTATTTTTACATAGACATTCAAAGGGGAGTGTTATAAATAAAATGGATGCCCATATAGATTATTTTCACTATGTCAAATTATTCTTTCACTATAAGAAATAGTGGAATGTAGATTATTCTCACTATGTCAAATCACTCTTCCACTATAGGAGATAATGGAAGTAATCACTCTACCATAATAGGAGATGTAATAATTGTCACTATAGCAATATGCTTTTAAATAGTCTTTCCTCCTCTTTAGAACATGAACATTGAAATGAGAGCATACCTCAATCCATCAATGTTTTCAGCTGGAATTTGTTTTATTATTCTCACAACATACTGAAAATACATGACAAATAAGGTTGAAATGGAAATACAGAAAACTTAATGAAGCAAACAAAATGATCACACTTAACATAATTTATTATAAGATTTATTCAGACTCCAGCTTTCTTCATTCTCCAGTGTCGACGATCTTCTTCTAGTGGATTAAACATCTATATTGACACACTGTTGGGAATTCCTTTGCCTGTAAGTCCTCCTTCGCTTGTCGGAAAAAGCAATGTATATGGAGCATTAACAGGACCTGTTCTATTTTTCAGTATTTGGTCACCATTCCTCTGTATAATCTGCTTTTCAATCTCAGTCAACTTCTTTCCAAATCTTTCAAAAGCAGCAAGGGGTTCTTTGTCCTTTGTCCATTCCGCGGATTCCCTTTGTCCAAGGTAAATCTCATCTGTTGTATGCCTTGACAATATCTCTATGAGTGAAACACCAAGCAATGTTTGCAACTGAGCAGTGATTGTTTTCAAGAATGCCTTATCGGGATTCTTCTTTAGTTCTTCATATTCAGGAGTTCCTGGCTCTGGCATAAATCTTCGACTTACTGTGGGGCGATTTGGGAGGTAACCTGCATAAGGATATTGCCCAAAATTAACTGCTGCATGAAGTGCAGAAGCTATCCATATGATGGTGGTACATGAATCGATTAGCTCTTGAGGCGTTTCCATTTCAGGCCACCAGGGCTCATCTTTCTTGTCACCATGTCCCACTTCTCGGATTTCCTTCCACCAGGCTTGGAGTTCATTGTCTTTCAGAATCTCTTCGTCCGATCCATAGTAGACATTGCAGTAGTCTGTCACCCAACTTTTGATTGCAGACCAGATTTCTAAGCCATCAACAGCGTATGGATAGTCCTCTATCAGTAGACGAACGCCATGAGGAGAACTCTCGTCTTCAACTGCTACTCCCCTGAAATTGAATAAACATGATGGTCATATAAGCAACATACCAACACCATTGCACAATGTGAACATCGTAATGTTTAGTTTCGATGGAGCTTATTGTATAGTACCTTTTCACAAGATCAGCCGGAAGGGCTTGATCAGGGAAAACCCAGTCTTTGTAAATGACAGCTGACATTTCCATCGCATATTTGGATGGAAAGACTGTACTCTCAAGAACTCCACCAGCATTGATTAGGATCTGTCTTGCCAAAGCGTTTATATTCATTGTGTCTCGGAAATGAGGATATAGAAGCTTATGAATAGGGTGAAGCACACTTAGTTGCCTGTTTGTTGCAATCACAAATGGCTCAATCACCGCATGTGTATTCAACCTGCAAAGATGATCAAACGTATTAGATCAATCGAAGGGCTAGGCCACGAAGGTATGTTGTACACAGTCTTATCCTGCATTTCTGTAGGAGGTTGTTTCCACGACTTAACTATGACCTCCTGATCACATTTCAATAACTTTACCAGTTACACCAGAACTCTATTTCGACCTTAGTCATTATTGTGTATCATAAATCACTTTGACATAAGGGAATTACCAATGACTAATTAGTTGATGAACACCAGAGTCATTCACTGCAACATAAGCTTTGGCCAATTGCCAGATGGAGCCCTCAACGCCTTGTTCACTTGGAGTATACACTTTGCTAATAACACCAAATCGATCTCCATCTGGATGTGGCAAACTCAATTCAATCGCTAGTGGCTTCAAAGATCCGTTATCTTGCAGGAAGAGCAAAGTTCTCGAGGCATAGGTTTTTGTTGCTGTAGTGTTTATCCTCCTCAAATATGGTATTAGAACGTCATGATGGTTCAATATGAAAAGCTTATTATTGTTGATCGCCTGTCAAATAACATGTTAAAGTCCTTATTTAGTACTTGTAAGTGAAACGTATCTTAATTGTACAAACTAGTGTGGAATTTCGAGTAAATGTATTACCTCATCAATCGATAGTCCATCCAACTTATCCTCTATGTGTTCCGCGGTAATTGTACTGTTTTGATTTCCATATACTTGGGGATCTAGCTTGCTTTTTGGAGGAAATTCCTTACAAGTTAAACAAGAAACAAAAAGATCAATATTCAGCCTATAGATAATCGAAAGGAACCCATCCTAGTCCCCTATCTCCTAGTCGTCTTTAAGAAAGCGATCAAAGAAACCATCTTACTTGGAGTCTACTTATTATGACAGGATTGACTCCAGCTAGCATTTCTCTTGCGAATTCTTCATCAGTCCTCCACGCGGTTTTACTATCTGCACGATCAATACTTGAATCAGCATACAAATGAAAGAAAATTACTGGATGTAACAATTTTGTACCTTGAATCACGAGAGGAGTTGGAAACCTCAATATTCCTTCACCATCTGTTCGAAGGAGTTCTCTTATCATCTCCAGAGGAAGAGCATCAGTGAGAGCTTTGAATAA
Organism: Solanum clarkiae; assembly: GCA_011800125.2. NCBI lineage: Eukaryota > Viridiplantae > Streptophyta > Magnoliopsida > Solanales > Solanaceae > Solanum > Solanum clarkiae. Next base: position 3,479,937 of record JAABOM020000103.1, read on the forward strand.
AGGACCTTGAGGAAGTTTGATCCCTCCTTTATATAGTCTAAGTACATCCTCGAAACTATCAAACTCATTAGGTGTGCCATCAAAGAGGGCATGTAATTCAGGGAGGATGAATTGAACAATGGATTTCAAAGCATATGTTAGGAAGTCTGACATCTTCAAGTGACCAAAGCGCTCGTCTCTCGGTACATAGATGTCTAAGCTCAGAATAAGTGGAATCCTGCTTTCACTTTTAGGATCTATCCAAAACAATGTCACCGATCAACAACAAAAACTAAACGCGTTGTGTAAATACATGAATGGACTAACGTCTAACCTGTTCGCGTTGGTGGTCTACCAGTCCTTCCTCTACGAGGATACGGGTAGTCAGCAGAACCTCCTAAGGTAGTTCTAACTTGGTCTGCACCTTGATCTGGATTGCCCAAGTCATTGTAGACATCATAGTCATAAATCCTATCCCATTCCTCGCGCTTTCCTGTTCCGTCTCCTCTTAAAGTTTGCAATTCACTTTCTCTGTATTTGCGCAAAGCTTCTGGTGTTTCACTTGGGAGATATGGCTGCACAGACAATCAAAACTTTTGATTTTCATACCTTTGCTTAGATCAGGAAATTTATGTATGTGCAGTCATTCAAGTATATGTTGCATGTGACAATACTTAGTTATGCTAGTTTTTAAATTGTAAGCCAAATATTATATCAATTTTATACATGAATAACTTACACTACCAAAATATTACTATTTTCCCATGAGAAAAATGTCCAATAATTATTTATTCCCGGAGATATTTTCATTAAATTGGTGTAAAAAGAAAAATATAGTAATTGTTTCATATGGGAAAAATACAATCTTCTTACTATTTTAGTGAGAATCTGTTTCCCCACCGTACATTTTCTCAATGAAACAATTCTATTGAAGATATCATATCCAATAACACAAATTTCTCTCTGATTCGTGGTGGAAAAAATCTTCATTTCTAGCGGTGTTACCCCTTGTAACTACCTACCAAACTTGGCATTACATATGCAACATTTAATACATACATAGTTCACTATGTGACATCACTTATGTAATATTTAATAATTGTATAACTCATTACGTGGCATTATGTAACATTTAATATCTGCATAATTCACCACATGATATGATTTATGCAATATTAGTATCTGCATAATCATTACGTGGCACTACTTATGCAACATCTAATATCTGCATGTCTCACCACATGACATGATTTATGCAATATTAATATCTGCATAACTCACTCACATGACATGATTTATGCAATATTAATATCTGCATAGCTGACCACATGACATGATTTATGCAATATTAATATTTGTATAACTCACCACATGACATGATTTATGCAATTTTAATATTTGTGTAACTTACCACATGACATGATTTATGCAATATTAATTATCTGCACAACTCATTACGTGGCATTACTTATGCAAAAACATTTAATATATGATGAATAACGCATCATCAAACCAGCTACCGCAGTAGTTGAAGAAGTAATTAATTATACCTGATTTGCAAAGAAAATTCTGTCTGTCTTGTATCTAAAAGCAGGATAAACCCAAGAATTGCAAACAAAATGGACCTTCCCATGATTAGGCACATCTTCAAGAGTGAGTGACTTGAGGAAGAATTCATTGATGTGAGAATTTTTTATGATAAATGCTCCTGGAACTCCAAATTCTTCATTCCAATCAAATGAGACACCAAAGGCTGATTCACCTGCTGCTAATGGAGTTGGTGTAAAGAGGAAGTTCTCCAAGTAGGCTGGATTGCTACGTTTCCCTTGTAAACCATTTGCTGAAAAGTTGGATCAAAATGGAAAAGGAAAAAAAAAAAGATCATGTTTTGGATAGTGCAATTAAAAGTAATCTAAAATTGGACAAGAGTGAGTAGGTTAGTAGGAGTATTCGCGTCTCTAATCCTGTATTGTCACTATTCATCTTATATTTGTTTACTTTTATCATATTTATATATTATCATATATTTTTCATTATTAGTCATTTTTCTTTTTTACCTTTTCTGTTCCTTTTTTTTTCATATCTAGTATCTTTTGTTTATGGGGCTCGATTTTTTTGACGAGGGGTTTTTCGGAAACTACCTCTCTATCTCTATGAGGTAACGATAAGGTCTGCATACATTTTACCCTCCACAGATCCCAATTGTGGAATTCCACTGCTTATGTTGTTATTGTTGTGATAAGTTATAAACATCACATCAATGTCGTCTAGTCGGTAGAATAAGAATAATATTTTCTAAATATAAACATGATATCAAAGTCGTCTGGTGAGGAGAAATGATAATAATAATATTTTCAAGATATAAACATGACATCAAGGTCGTCTGTAAGGAGAAATAATGATAATAATAATAATAACATTTTCAAGATATAAACATGACATCAAAATCGTTCGGTCGATAGAATATGGATAAAAATAATAATTTCAAGATATTTTATAAAATTACCTTTAAAAAAGTCAAGGAACTAGGTTGAATTAAAATGGAAAAGGAAAAAAAAGATCATATTTTGGACAATCAATTTGTAAGTAATCTTAGATAGTACAAGAGTGAAATGACATGAAGCATTAAGCATTATTAGTAGTTAGTTGAATATTATATATTGTTTATATATTAGGTGAGGCATCAAGTGTTTGTCGTATTTTTCTAAGTTTGGACATGACTTTAATTATAGGGTTGTATCATGATTAGAAGTTTAATACGATAATAATTGAGTAAATGCTTTTATATTTGGTAAATAATGAATTCAAATATTTTTTAAAAAATTAAAAATTTTTAAAATTTGAATTTTTTGTAAAATTAGAGTTTTGAATATTTAAAGTTTTTGTAAAATTAAAGTTTTTAA
>JAABOM020000103.1:3482918-3516010 GCA_011800125.2 Solanum clarkiae
ATACCCGTAAATTTTGAAAGTATGTTGATTTTCATGATAAATTTCATAGATTTTTGGTGAATATTATGATTCTTGGTCTTTATATCACTCAATTAAAGAATTTTTATCAAGTTATATTCATTCATGAACAAGATTTATTATTGATGAGTTTTCTTAAAAATCTTGATATTGTTTCAAGAAGAGAAAAGACTAGTTTGAGTACCCTTTTAAGCTAACTTTAAGAATTATATTTTAAAGATTTATTTTTTGCGTATTAGCTAAGAAATCTAGTCTGATTTTGACTCACTTGAGTTGATATTAGTTTGCAGATAAGTTAAATAAGTCAGATGAGAAAACTAAGTAGTAAGCTGGGCTAAGTCCCCGAGAAACCAGATTTCAGGAATCTATAATTCTTTAAGTGTGAATAAAGTATTTTGGGAGTAGTATTGAGCACCAATATAGGTGAGAGTAGAATATATTACTCAACCTCATAAACTATGTAGCCAACATAGGATAAGATTGTACCACGATACTTTCCTCATTAGCCACTGAGATGGCCAGTTTTGGGATGGATCCACTCCCCTAGTTCTTCGTCTCCTACCCTGACAAAGTAGAGACGGCTCTGGCAATGTGGAAAATATGTTGTATCACCATGAAGCTCATAGTGATGATTGTCGGTTAGAGAAACTCTCCAAGCTAAGAAACTAAATTTTACTTACCAGTTTTCAGCATACAAGTCTTATGGTTATTGTTATTTTCATTTATGAATGATGATTATATATCTTGAGATATATTATGATATTCTGATTAAATATTTTAGCCATCTTACATACCGTACATTCCATATACTGATGTCCTTAGGATTTGCATCATTTTATGATGCATACGCAGGTGACAAAGTTTCTCAGCAGCCTCTTCATTAAGGACTAGACAGCTTCGAGCAAATCAGTGAGGCCTCTTCTTAATCAGAGACTCTTGAGTTATTATGTTCCCTTTCAATCTTTATTTCAATTTTATTCAGTTCTGGCTTCTTGGAGCCTGTCTTAGTAGTCCTTTCAGACTATTTTAGTTGAGGTTCCACAAATTATGTTTTAGATACTTCAGTTCTGAATTACATTGATTCCACTATTGAGTTATTAGTCGTTTCAGTTATTCATACAAGTTTAGTAGTCTTGTGTTGTTTATTTAAAGTTTTTCCACCATTGTTAAGTTTTCCGCTGAGTAAGTAGCCAGGCCAAGTGGTTCGCTTGCGGCCAGAAATGGTTTTCAAGTGTTGGCCATATCCAAGGGGTAGGCTCGGGGCATGACAAACTTGGTATCAAAGTACAAAGTTCAAGAGTCCTAGAGAGTCTATGGAACCGTGTCTAGTAGATTCCATATTATGGGTGTGAAGTGCGTCACACTTATAATAGGGAGGTTACGGGACATTAGGAAGTGTCATCATTGATTGTTATTCTTTGTCTCATGCTTAAGAGTATATCTCTATGAAGTCCCTTCTAACTCGTGCGTTCACACTGTGTTTTCAGATCATGCCTCCTCGCAGAGCTAATGGACCAGTAATGGGTAGAGCACGCCCCGCCAGGAGAATCACAAACCAGCCTGGCTGAATTCCTAAGGAACCTAGAGGTCCAGCTGCGCCTGTGAAACAGCCACAACAAGATGACATCACCAATGCTGAGCTTCGCCAGGCCATTCAGACTTTGGCTCAATCAGTCACTACTCAGGGAGGTCTCTAGGGAGATGGCAGGAATAATGGGGCAGCTACCACCAGAGTTAGGGAGTTTCTGAGGATGAACCCACCAAAGTTCACAGGGTCTAACGTGAAGGAGGATTCTGAGAACTTCATTGAGGAGCTCCAGAAGGTGTTTCAGGTGATGCGTATAGGTAATGTTGAGCAGGTTGAGTTGGCTGCCTACCAGCTCAAGGGGGTAGCTAGACTCTAGTTCGATCAATGGAAAGGGAGAAAGGCAGATAGGGCGCCAACTATTAGTTGGGCAGTATTCGAGGAAGCCTTTTGGGACAAGACTTTCCCAGAGAGATGAGGAAGGCTAAGGTAAGGGAATTTCTGAACTTGAAGTAGGAGAATATGAGTGTACGGGAGTACAGCCTCAAGTTACTCAACTGTCCTGTTATACTCCAGCCATGGTGGCAGACATGCATACTAGGATGGATCTCTTCGTGTCCGGGCTCTCTCGAATGACTAAAAGAGAGGGCAGGAATGCGATGTTGATTAGGGATATGGATATAGCCCATTAATTGACATATGTTCAGCAGGTAGAGGAGGAGAAGATGCAGGATAGGGAGGAGTTTAGGAGTAAGATGGCCAAGACATCTGGCCAGGAGTCAGGCAAGAGAGGGACTAGAGGTGGAAGTCACTCATTTTTCCAGCCTAAGACAGCCGGACCAGCACCTTCATATACTAGTTCACTTGTACCTTCATATGCTAGTGCACCTGCACCAAGAGTTAGGAATGAGCAGAGTTCACAGTACCGCAGGTTCCCGGGCAGCTAGTCACACAGTAGCGTAGCTCAAGGACCAAATCATTATCTTACTTGTGGTAAGTGTGGTAGGTCTCATCCAGGAGAGTTTCTTATGGGAACAAACAGTTACTTCAAATGTGGTCAGGTGGGCCACTTCTTGAAGGATTGTCCTATAGGGAAGCAAAATATGAGAGATAACAGATCACAAAAAGTTTCTTCAGCACCACAGGGTAAGCCACTTCACAGAAGCACTACAGCAGGAACAAATGGGGGCACAAACTACTTGTATGCCATGAGCACCAGACAAGAGCAGGAGAACTCACCAGATGTGTTCACGAGTATGCTCAAAATCTTTACTTATAATGTTTATGCATTATTAGACCCAAGAGCCACTCTATCATTTGTAACCCCATATGTAGCTGTGAAGTTTGGAGTCAATCTAGAATGTCTTCTTAAGCCTTTCAGTGTTTCTACCCCTACCAGATAGTTTATTTTAGCCTAACAAATCTATAGGGTTGTCTAATCTCTATTTATCATAAGACTATTGCAGCTGATTTGGTGGAGTTACATATGGTAGAGTTTGATGTCATCCTAGGCATGGATTGGCTTCATGCTGGATATGCCTCCACAGATTACAAAACTAGAGTGGTCTAATTTCAGTTTCCTAATGAACCAGTCTTAGAGTGGAGGGGTAGCTCAGTAGTTCCCAAGGGTCAGTTTGTCTCATATTTCAAAGCTAGAAATTAATCTCCAAGGGGTGTATATACCACCTAGTCAGAGTTCAGGATTCTCATACTGAGGCACCACCTCTTCAGTCTGTCCTAGTTGTGAATGAGATCCTAGAAGTCTTTCCTGAGGATCTTCTCGGAGTCCCTCCTGACAGGGAGATAGACTTTGGGATAGACGCTCTTCCAGATACTCAGCCTACATTTATTCCTCCATATCGTATGGCTCCTTCAGAGCTAAAAGAGTTAAAGTTGCAGCTGAAAGATCTTTTAGATAAGGGTTTCATTAGACCAAGTGTCTCACCTTGGGGTGCTCCAGTTCTCTTCATGTGTAAAAAGGATGGTTCTCTACGAATATGCATAGATTATCGTCAGCTGAATAAGGTCACCATTAAGAACAATTATCCTCTTCCCAGAATTGATGACTTATTGGACCAACTTCATGGTGCTACCTATTTTTCCAAGATAGATCTCAGATCTAGGTATCATCAGCTTAAAGTTAGAGAGAGAGACATTCCTAAGACAGCTTTCAGAACCCGTTATGGTTATTATGAGTTTTTGGTCATGTCCTTCGGGCTGACAAATGCACTAGCAACTTTCATGGATTTTATGAACAGGGTGTTGAGGCCGTACCTAGATGTGTTTGTCATTGTGTTCGTAGATGATATCCTGATCTACTCCCATAATAAGGAGGAGCATGCATAACATCTTAGAGTTATCCTTCAGACCCTCAAGGATTAGCAATTGTATGTTAAATTTTCTAAGTGTGAGTTCTGGTTGGCATCTATGGCGTTTCTGGGGCACTTTGTATCTAGTGAGGGTATCTAAGTGGATTCTCAAAAGATTGAGGCAGTAAAGAATTGGCCAAGGCCCACAACTCCCACAGAGATAAGGAGTTTCTTGAGCTTGGCGGGGTACTACAGACTGTTTGTAGAGGGGTTTTCTTCTATCTCAGCCCCTTTGACTAAGATGACTCAGAAGAAGACTAAGTTCGAATCGTCAGAAGCTTGTGAGAAGAGTTTTCAAGAGTTGAAGACTTGGGTGATCACAACCCCAGTCTTATCCCTACCAGATGGAGTTGATGATTTCATGGTTTATTGTGATGCTTCCCAAGTTGGTTTGGGTTGTGTATTAATGCAGAGAGGCAAGGTGATGGCATATGCCTCCAGACAACTTAAGATTCATAAAAAAAATTATCTAACCCATGATCTTGAGCTTGTTGTGGTGGTATTTTCTCTGAAGATCTGGAGACACTATCTATATGGTGGGCACGTGGATGTATTCACGGACTACAAGAGTTTGCAGTATGTGTTTGGCCAGAAGGAGTAGCATTTGAGACAGAGGAGATGGTTGGAGCTGCTGAAAGACTATGATATGAGTATACTCTATCATCCAGGTAAAACTAATATGGTTGTTGATGCTCTTAGCAGAGTGGCCATAGGGAGCATAGCCCATGTTGAGGATGGAAAGAAAGAACTAGCTAGGGAGGTTCACAGATTAGCCCATTTTGGGGTGCAGATTGAAGATTCTGACGAAGGTGGGGCCATTGTCAGAAATACGTCAGAGTCATCCTTGGTGGTAGAAGTGAAAGAAAAGCAAGACGGGGATCCCATCCTCCTCCAATTAAAAGAAGATGTTCAGAAGAAGAAAATATTAGTGTTCTCAAAAGGGGGAGACGGTGTCCTGAGATACCAAGGTAGGTTGTACGTGCCAAATGTTGACGGCCTTAGAGATAAGATCTTGGCTGAGGCTCATAATGCCAGATACTCTATTCACCCAGGAGCAACAAAGATGTATAGAGACTTGCGAGAGGTCTATTAGTGGAGTGGTATGAAGAAGGATATTGCAGAGTTTGTGTCTAGATGCCCAAATTGCCAGCAAGTTAAGGTTGAGCACCAAAGGCCTTGTGGTGTAGCCCAAAACTTAGAGATTCCAGAATGGAAATGGGAGATGATTAATATGGACTTCATAACAGGTTACCTCTATCCCGTAGACAGCATGATTCGATATGGGTCATAGTAGACAGAATGACCAAGTCAGCTCACTTCCTACTTGTCAAAACGACTGATATAGCTGAGGATGATGCCAGACTTTATCTTAAGGAGATTGTTAGGTTGCACAGGGCCCCTATATCCATTACTTCAGACAGAGGAGTTCAGTTTACAACACAGTTTTGGAAGTCCTTTCAGAATGGGCTTGGTACGAAGGTGAATCTTAGCACAACTTTCCATCCACAAATAGATGGGCAAGCAAAACGGACTATACTGACCTTGGAAGATATGTTGAAGGAGTGGCGTGATAGACCTTAAAGGTAATTGGGATTATCATTTACCTTTGATTGAGTTCTCTTATAAAGGTCAGCATATAGATGGCCTGTATGAGGCCCTTTATGGGAGGATGTGTAGATCACCTATAGGGGGTGATTTGAAGTTGGTGAGGCAGGATTGATAGGACCTGATTTAGTCCATCAGGCTATGGAAAAAGTGAAGGTTATCCAGGAGAGGCTCAAGATAGCTCAGAGCCGACAAAAGTCTTACACGGATGTTAGAAGAAGAGACTTGGAGTTTGAGGTAGGCAATTGGGTGTACTTGAAGGTATCTCCAATAAAGGGAGTTATGAGATTCGGGAAGAAGGGGAAGCTCAGCCCAAGATATATTGGGCCTTATTAGATCCTGAGAAGAGTGGGTAGTGTTACTTACGAGTTAGAGTTACCAACAGAATTAAGTGTTATACAACTGGTGTTTCATATTTCTATGCTTAACAAGTATTTGGGGGATCCCTCTCTAGTGGTCTCGGTTGAAAGTGTGGGGATTAAGGACAATTTATTATATGATGAGGTTTCTGATACAGATATTAGACCGACAAGTTCGCAAGTTGAGGACCAAAGAGATAGCTTCGGTCAAAGTGTTGTGGAGAAACCAATTCATACAGGAAGCTACATGGGAAGCAAAAGCAGACATGAAGGCCAAGTATCGACACTTGTTTGTTGGCCTAAATGAGGATCTTGAAGGAAACTTTCATAATTCACCTTGAAGATTTATGTTTGCTAAGTTCGAGAATCTCATGTTATGAGCTAGCCTTGCTCATATCGTTATCATTCGAGGACGAATGATCCCAAGGGGGAGATATTGTAACACCCGGTGAAAAGACCAAAATATCCCTAGAATTGACCTCACGGGTAACGTGTCTTTCCATTCTCCATTTGCAAATTCGAGACTGGACTCGTGATTAGTGCGAAAAGCTGAGTCAGAAAATGGTTTCGACTCGACTTTAACTCGAAAAAATATGAATTAATTTTTCTCAAGAAAATCAAAAACAGTGGAGTTTGCATGCCCTTTCTACGACGCGGAGAGGACGCGGAACCACACTTATGTCTTTTTTGAAAATTCGACGAAACTGAAAAATTTGCGAAAAAGTGAGATTTAACACTAGTGCGCGTCACGCACTAGTGTAAAATAGGTGCAGTTTTGTGCTTTTAATGGGGAGGGATAATTTCTAACTTTTCCACACCCTATAATCCTAAATTAAACATTTTAAGAGGAATTTAAGTCCAGAAAATGTATTCTTGTTCACGTTCATTCGTTCAAGAAAGAAAAACCCTCCCAGAAACTTCAAGCGTAAGATCAAGAACAGTTAGGGGCTTCAACAAAATTCCTCCAATTCACCAAGAATTCTTTCCAAGGTATGGAAGGCCATCTAAAAATCATTATTTTGATAATATATTTAGAAATAGAAGCTAGTTTTTACTCATGAACTTTCAAATAGTAATTGAGACTAAATACCCGTAAACTTTGAAAGTATGTTGACTTTCATGATAAATTTCGTAGATTTTTGGTGAATATTATGATTCTTGGTCTTCATATCACTCAATTAAAGAATTGTTATCAAGTTATATTCATTCATGAACAAGATTTATTATTGAGGAGTTTTCTTGAAAATGTTGATATTGTTTCAAGAAGAGAAAAGACTAGTTTGAGTACCTTTTTTAAAAGATTGATTTTTGCGTATTATCTAAGAAATCTAGCCTGATTTTGACTCACTTGGGTTGATATTAGTTTTCAGACAAGTTAAATAAGTCAGATGAGAAAACTAAATAGTAAGCTGGGCTAAGTCCCCAAGAAATCAGATTTCAGGAATCTATAATTCTTTAAGTGTGAACTATATAAAGTATTTTGGGAGTAGTATTGAGCACCGATATAGGTGAGAGTAGAATACATTACTCAACCTCATAAACTATGTAGCCAACATAGGATAGGATTGTACCACGATACTTTCCTCATTAGCCACTGAGATGGCCCAGTTTTGGGATGGATCCACTCCCTTAGTTCTTCGTCTCCTACCCCGACAAAGTACGAGACGGCTCTGGCAACGTGGACAATACGTTGTATCACCACGAAGCTCATAGTGGTGGTAGTCGGTTAGAGAAACTCCCCAAGCTAAGAAACAAAGTTTTGCTTACCAGTTTTCAGCATGTTATTTTCAGCATACAGGTTTTATGGTTATTGTTATTTTCATTTATGAATGATGATTATGTCTCTTGAGATATATTATAATATTCTAATTAAATGTTTTGGTCATCTTACATACCATATATTTATGTGACGTCCTTAGGACCTGTATCGTTTTATGATGCAGACGCAGGTGACAGAGTTCCTCAGCAGCCGCTTTGTTGAGGACTAGACAGCTTCCCGCAAATCGGTGAGGCCTCTTCTCAGTCAGAGGCTCTTGAGTTATTATGTTTCCTTTCAGTCTTTTTTTCAATTTTATTCAGTTTTGGCTGCCTAGAGCTTGTCCTAGTAGTCCTTTCAGAACTATTTTAGTAGAGGTTCCACAGACTATGTGTTAGATACTTCAGTTCTGAATTATATTGATTTCACTGTTGAGTTATTACTCTTTTCAGTTATTCATACAAGTTTAGTAGTCTTGCGTTGTTTATTTCAAGCTTTTCCACCATTGTTAAGTTTTCCGCTGAGTAAGTAGCCAGACCAAGTGGTTTGCTGGGGTCATAAATGGTTTCCGAGTGCCAACCACGTCCAGGGGGTAGGCTCAGGGCGTGACAAAAGAGATACGCCTGAAAGAGAAAGAAGCAAAATAGACGTGTAAAAGGGTGAATATGCACAGTCACATTGGGAAAGGGAAAGAAAGAAATCCCGAAAATCTCTCTAATTGATTACGTAGCCGAAATTTTCTCTTTCTAATCATAATTGTATGTGTTTTGTTTAATATTAGAAAATCTTTATTGAATTAATTGAACTCTGTTATAACACATAATTACTATGTTAATATTAATAATTATCACAAACTATATTTAGAAGTCGTAGTATATACTCTTAAAATGGGATAGGGGATGATTTTTCCAACAATAAAACTCTCTAAATTGTCGCATCTTGAAAAATAGAAGAAAAGAGGAATTCTCATGTTCACATGTTAAAATTACCCATATTTTAATACATTTAGAATAAGAGAAATGATTTTCTCCTTTAAATAATATGTAGATCATCCTAAAGAAACCCACATAAATAGGTTGTCGTATTTCTATGACTTTGACTTTTATTTGACGAAAATAGTTCTCAAAAAGTGCCTCTATACCTTCTTTCTCTTGTTTTTTAAAATTTAATAGTTTATTTACCAATAAAATTATATAAAAAGAATAAAATTATTAAAAAATTATTAATGTTAAATAAATTTAGTATATCTAAATAAGATGTAAGAAGACTAAAGAGTTATTTAATAAAAAGTGAATATCTCACTTTAATTTTTTTAATTAATTAATTTTTTGAAGTATTAAACGTTAAGACTTTTAATATGTTTCAAATTAAAAAAAGATAATTTTATTCAATTTTAAAGTATAAAATATTAGGATAAATTTAATAGCTAGTTTAGTGTATGTATATTGAACATTTATGTACACTTAGAAGTTATAAATCACAAACTCATTAAAATAACGAGCGACATAAATTCCAAAATCTGAATTCAAAGTTATTATTGATTATTAACACACTAAAACATCCTGATGAATAAAGCGAAATAGAAAAAATAGATAATGTAGAATTATGGGCATAATTATGAGCATGAGGATATACTAATTTTAGTTCAAGTTAATAAAAATTATTAGGTCATGAATTAAGTTTCTTATTTGTAAAAATAACATAAAGGATCACAATATTTGATAATATAATGCCAAACATTTAGAAGAACAAAATATATATTTGAGCATTAAACACCAAAAAATAGAATGTGGGCTCTTTTATGCCAAATTTTAGGTCACCTTATGATGGCGAAATTCCTAATTATTCCTAATGTATTTTTATTCTATTTTTGCTTATGCATCTTATTTAAAATATATTTTAAGACTAATTAGTTATTAATTTCCTAATATATTTTATGGTGTATTTTTCTCTTAATATATATTTTAGGACTTTTAAATTCTTTTTAAATATATTTTTCTTCATTCATAATTTTAGAACTCTTTTAATTTTAAATATTATAAAGGTAATTAAATAATAATTTGAAGAAATAAATATATGATAATTTTGTTTATTTTACCTTCTTTTATAAAAGGTAAAAAGTTTAACCAATGTTTCTGAAGACTTCTATTTTTTAAAATAATATAAATAAATAGATAATATATTGATATTTCTTAGGTGCTATTTTAGGAAAATATTATCTAACATGCTGAAGTACTTAGACACATCACAATATCAGCTTCCAGACGTTTTCCTACCTAAGAAAAAGTCAAAATAAATTTTAAAAAAATAAAAAATAAATTCCATATCAAATAAATAAGAGTTTAAGTTTTTATTCACTAATGATATATAAGTCATTTTTAACATAATTACACATAAATTATTTAAAATAAACATTACATTAATTAAATATTTACTAAAATAATAAACCAATACACAGAGTCCATGTCCAAAAGGTCATTTGCCTTGACCATGAAAGGACTTTATTTCTTTTTGACTAATTGAATGAAATTGAACTTTAGCTATAATTAAATACATTTCGGACTATACCCCCAACCCCTAACAACCCCACTTTTATTTGGTGGTCATATCCATTTTTATTTAAAATGAAAAAGAAAAAAAAAACAGTCTTTTAAAAGTTATACTTTTATTTCATTATATATAATCTTAAGAAAAAAACAAAAAAATGTTTGACAATAATAATAATAGTAACAATAACAACATGCTTGACATAATTTTTGTAGATATAAGAAAGATACAATATATACCGACCTTAACTAAATCAATGTCTTTTCCTTTCGAATTGAATTTAAAGTACCACAATCTACTCGAAAACAAATTTACAGTCACAATATGAAACTAATAAAATCAAAATAAAAAATGATCAAAAAGCCCTTCACTTTAAAAAAATTGTCGAACCCATCTATGAGCAGGGTCTACGAATTATAGATCCATTTATGATACGTAAAATATGATTTTGTCTTGATTTTGGCTAAGATATGAAAATAAATGCGGAAGAGAAATGCTTCCAGCGAATATATAGTCCATGTGTGACCCCAATTTGGAATAAAGCTATAGCCAGAGGTAGAGGTCGAGATCAATGAGCAGCACCAACCTGAGACTATGAGAGGGGTATTTCCTATCTTTGCGTGCATCATGTACCCCAAAAAAAAGAAAAATTCACATAAATATGTACATAATATAAGTCAAAAAAAAGCCAAAATTTGTTTCACATTTAAAAGAGATAATAATAAATTTAGTAATGGAAGAAACTAATTTAGTAAAAACAAATAGTTTTTTCTTATTAAAACTAATATTATGTAATTATATATCGTTAACCATTTTTGACTAAAATTTCAGTAACTTTTCTTAAACCTGTTTTTGGAGGTTCAAAAGGGGGAAATTACTTTGAAAGTTCTCAATATGTTTGTTAAGTAAACGTGGATGGCTGCTATTGTTTTTATTTGATAAATATAAATAAATAAATAAAAGCAAAAGACACATTTGATCTTTTTTCTCAGTGTGAAATTGAACTTTCCCTTTTCTCTGCAAAGGTTATCTAGAAAAATCTTTATATAATAAACTTTGGACCAACAAAAATAGATATGAAGAATTTTCTAACTACTCCAAGTTTTATTATATAAAATATATATATATATATATCTTCTCGACTTTAAAAACAAGAAGGCTCTCTCTTTGAGTTGTGGCAGCTGAAGAAGAAAGCTAATTTCAGGTAGCGATTAATTAAATTCTTCCATTTTTTTGTGTGTTTATCCTCTCTTTTTTTTTCTAATTTATGGTATTCCATTTAACCATTTTCAAAAGAATATGATAGACAAATTTTGTAGTTAAATAGCAAATTCTGTTATTAATTCATTGGTTAGCAATCTAATTTTAGTGTTCTGTTAGCGTGGTTGAACATCAAGATTACTCCATAAGAAAAAAAGAGAAATTAAAGCATGCGTCTTTCAAGCCATCAATTTTCTATTTTTAGTCGACTGCTTTATGATAGATTTTTATTTTCTTTCTAGCTCTGCTCGCTCATTTATGTTTTGCTAATGTAAATAATAATTAAAAAATGATGTTTCCTTCCCACTCTTCTTGATAACCTTTTGAATAGGTTTTCTTCCATTTTTCCTGCAACTAAAGGTTAGTGTCTTGAACTAAATAGTTGGTTAGATCATAAATGTCCAACACTATAACGAGACATTTAGCAGCAATAAATTTTTTCTGATAGTAAGGTAAAAATATTTAATGATTATTGAGTTGATGTTATTATATGATTAAATCAATCCTTAAAATTTTGACACATGGTTATATAAAATATTGATTATAAATATAATTATTTATTATTATTGAATTTGATGAGAATTATATTATTGTTTATAGTGTAAATAGCTGGTCCAATATTTGGGGGTGGAATTTCTTGAAGGTGGGGTTAGGTATTAGTCCTCTATGAGCAGCTATATGTAGATGAAGTAATTAATGGATGAATTTAATGCTTGTGCAATTCATTTTTCCTTCTTTAATTTATTAATTGAATTCATATTAAATAAATAAATCAAAACAAAAAGAGTGATTGAACAGGCAGGCACACAAACTAAAATCATTTTTTTCTTCTCTTCTTATAAGTAACTTTTTTTTTCCTTACTATGTGTGCATTAACAAAATAATTTATATATTATTTCTTTCGTTTTATTTCAGGTGACATCTTTTGATTTGACATGATATTTAAGAAAAAAAATAAGATTTTTAAAATTTGTGGTATAAAATCATTCTAAGAATTTTGTGTAGTTGAGATTCATTTCATTAAAAGTAAAAGGGAAATTTTAAAGTTAAATTATTTTCAATTAAAGTAAGATCACATTCTTCTTGGGACAAACTAAAAAAAGAAAGGATATCATATAAAATGAGACAGAGGAAATATTATTTATATTGCAGAACATTCTCTTTTGAAAAAATAGACTAGTCAAATTTGTCATTGTTGAAGTTACTTACAAGTTATTGATGACTAATTAATTGGTAATTGACAGGGTTGAATTTATGGAGTGGATTCAAAGGAGAAAAGTGACAATATGTTTATTAATTGTTGCTATTATTACTGCCTTCAACATCACTAGTCTTCATGGAGGACTAATTGGACCAGGTGAGAAGTTAAAATTAAAAATTTATTCTTGTTGTGTATATATATATATTTGATGTTTATGTTTTTTAATTTTTGATTGTGCATAAGTATATAATTAAATTTATGTAAAATTGAATAAGTAGATGTATGCATTTTATATGACGTCTTACTCGGTCAATTTATGTCCTACGCCATGCCTTATGTTTATTGTGTCATATCATGAGTGTTTACTTGTGCACATTCAAAATTTTCGAAAAAAGAATAAGTTACTCTTGACATTTATATTTTATTTCTCCTCAATCTTTCTGCAAAATAATTTTGTTTATTTTTCAGAAAGAAAATTAGTTGAAATAGAAAAAATATCAGGATCGGATGACACAGTGAGGATTGATCCTTTGAATAATTTCAAAAAATACAGAGGAGGATATGACATAACAGAAAAACATTATTGGAGTGTAAGTTACTATATCTCATCTTGATAATCAATATTATTATTTTTTTACATTATTATCAATGCGATTTAATTCGCTATAGCCTTATGTATATTTTATTTTGGCATAATATATAAATGTGTTCTTAAATTTGACTTCTACTGATATCTACTCAGTGAGCACAAATAAACATTTTAATCTGTACTATAAAATTGAACAAATAGACACATGTGTCCTGCGTGATGTCCTACATATCAATTTATGTCCTATGTGTATTATGCCACATAAAACGAATGTATTTATTTGTTTAATTTTATACAAGTTTGATTTATTACTATTTTTATAGATATTTCGATTGAAATCGGTAAAAAAAGAATAAATAAAAATGTTTTGATATAGAAAAGGTAGGAAGTTCAATTTCTCACTTTTTTTTTAGTTAGAATTTGTTTCCTATCATGCATTTTTTATGCTAGTTTAGTGAAAAAATTATGTTATATAACACAAAGTTTTTCCATTCGTTCACGCTGAAAAAAATCTTTATTTCTAGCGGTGAAAAATCTAATTTGAAGGACTAAATTTTAATATTTTGTGCAGTCCACTATTTTTACAGGTATATATGGGTATGCCATTGCTGTGATATGGCTGTTATGTGGCTTAGGATATGGATTATTTCTTGTTGCTTCAACTTTTTGCTGCAAAAGAAATAATAGAAAGCTCAAGAAGAGATCAACTTGTTATAATAAACAAGATTGCTATCTCTGGATTATTCTCTCAGCCATTTTCTTGACAATTTTAGCAATGTAAGTTTCTTCTTTCACAAACAATAACATATTCAATAAAATCTCATAAATAGATTTAAGCAGTGGGGGAGCCAAGATTTTCTGTAAGGGGTTCAAAATTTTAAGAAGTAGACATACGAGGTTCAACATCTATTATATATACATAAAAAAAAAAAATTCTACCATATATAAATAGTATAATTTTTCGCCTAACGAACCCCCTAATACCTATATGACTTCGCTATTGGGTTTGGGAGAGTCGTGCGTACATAACGTTACTCTTATCTTATGAAGAAAAGTGTCCTAGAAAAACTGTTTATGATAACATCTTATCTATAGCCTATAGGTTTATATGGACTTGTGTTTATCAAAGGTTTAAAATGAGTGTATAATTTCACGTATTATACGTAACAGTAATTATCAGAAAAGTTTTTAAAAAGTATCAGTTTTCTATATTTAATAACAATATAAAATAGCTGCACTTTATCCACTATAAGAGTAATATTACATCACAAAACATATATACATAGTCTCATCAGGAACGGAGCTAGAAGTCCCATCGTCTCAATCAAGTAATTTACTCAAATAATATTTTATTAATTACCTATAAACATTAAATTTAGAATTGAGTTCTTCCATACCTGTTATTAATATAACAACCAATCCAATCCTTTGGTACTCAAGTTGGCTACTTGAAGTCGTGATTTCAAAATTAAAATCCTGATTCCACCTGACTTTACTATTTTTATATATTTTTGTAGAATTGCAACAGGATTGGTTCTAGGTGGTAATGGAAAGTTTCATTCAAGAACAGATAAAGTAGTGGACATAATAATTGATACAGCAGATGGAGCATCAGATACAATTTACACAACAACAGAAGCTATGAGAGAGATGAACATTGGATTAGAAGGAACAGATATAGGTCAAGAAGCTTCAAATTTCTTGCTTCCAACTTCTACAAGACTTGATACACAAGCTGATGATATAAGTAGAGAAGCAACAAAAAATAGAAGATTAATTCAGAAACTCCTAAACATAGTGTAAGTTCTTACTCTATATATACATATAGTTTAAGTTCTGACGAGCATTTTTCAGAAACAGACTCTCTACCTTTATGAAGTAGTGGTAAAGTTTGCATACATTTTACCCTTTCCAGACTCCACTTAAGGGATTCCATTGAATATGTTATTATTGTTATAATTTAAATTTTTTGTAGACACGTGATTTTTGATCGTCTAACGTCAAACATCCTTTTTCTTGCACCTACTTTGTTGAAGTAGAATATGTGGCGTTACTTAGAAATACTTTCATAAAGTGGCGAATCGAGTTCTCTCCATTTTTTAGACCTAATGTTAGTTATACCTTTCTAATAACAGGTACATAGTGACTATTGTGATTATTTCTCTGAACTTGGTTGCTGTAATTTCCCTATCAGGTAAACACTATTACTCTTTCCACGTTTCGTTTTAATCGTCATAATTCACTTTTAGGATTAAACGATATGAACTTTGATTAATTTTTTTAACAAAACATATTGATATGAAAAATTTTTACAACTTATGGTATTTTTTGTATATCTGACATTTTTACTTAAATATATATATATATATATTGAGATTATGTAATCTAATTCAACTTTAAAATCAAAAAATACAACATGACAACTAGAAAGGAACAGAAGAAGTATTATTTATTTATTGGCTTTGATCAATCTGTATTGTTTGACTAGAAAGTTTAGTTAGAATTACTCGATCTATTTCAATTTATATGTTGTGTTTTGATTTCTAGAATGTTTGGGCACAATCTTTTTACATGTCTCATATTAATATTTTATATTATTAATTACTGTGACTAATACTAATTTTTACATAATTAATTTTCAAAAATGAAAGTTTTTTTAAAATTTTTTTAAAAAATTATTATAAACCCGAATTTATAGTTATTTTTGTTTTTTTGAAAAAAAAAGATGCCACTTAAATTAGACCCAATTTTTACAATTCTATCAATTAGAATTGTCTTTCTAGATCAAATACACTGGCTTAACACTGTAAATCTTTTAAATGTTGCAGCATTTGGGATACTCAAATTTAGAAGAACCCTTAAACTGTAAGTATGTTATGTAACAATTAATATGAGAATACCAAAATACTTTATATTAATATATTTAATATATGATAATCCAATAAATTTTCAAATTATAATTATTTCTTTTAATAATTGATGCAGGCTCATTGCATTATGCTGGATCTTCACAGCTCTGTGCTGGTTTCTTTTTGGAATTTATTTTTTCTTGGACAAGTATGAAAACTATATATTCTTAATTATTTTAGGCATAATACATAAATATACTTTTTAATTTGACTTCATCTGATATTTATGTCTTTCAACATTAGGTGTGCTTCGACAGTATGCATTTAAATTTGTATAAAATTAACTGAACTAGTAGACACATGTATTTTATGTGGCGTCTCCTGTGGCAATTCGCATCCTACGTGTATTTTGCCACGTATTGTTCACAATACAAATTTAAATTTCTGGCCTTGTGATATAATAGGTTAGTAGGAGTAGTCGTGTTTTTATATCTTCTGTTGTCATTAGCCGTCTTATATTTGGTACTTCTTTCGTATTTACATACTATCATTTGTTTTTCATTATCAGTTATTTTTTCATTTTTTCTTTTTTGTTCCCTTTTTTTCATATATAG
This sequence comes from Solanum clarkiae, assembly GCA_011800125.2. NCBI lineage: Eukaryota > Viridiplantae > Streptophyta > Magnoliopsida > Solanales > Solanaceae > Solanum > Solanum clarkiae. Next base: position 3,499,611 of record JAABOM020000103.1, read on the forward strand.
TATATTTTGCTTAAAGGGCTTGATTCTTGAGACGAGTGTTTCCCCGAAACAGTCTCTCTATCTCTATGAGGTAGTGGTAAGGTCTGAATACATTTTATCCTCCGCAGTCCCCACTTATGGGATTCCACTGGATATGTTGTTACTGTTGTTTGTTTATATACATCCAAAGTTGGACGACATAGATATCAACTGAAGCCAAGTTAATACAAATTTATCGTATTATATCATTATTTTGTTTCAAAACTTTATAGCATTTATAATAATTGCTGCATATGATTTTTGCAGCTTTGCTGGAGATACATGCACTGCACTAGAAAATTTCCAATCAGATCCCTATAATAGCAGTTTGAGTTCAATTCTTCCCTGTGATGAATTGGTTTCTGCAGAATCAGTCCTTCATGATGTCAGCCAAGGAGTTCATCAAATAGTCAACGAGGTAAACTTGAAATTAAATTCATAGCTATTTTCAAGATATTTTAACTGAATCGGTGAAAAAGTAAGTTAGTAATGTTTCCATACGAACGAAAGAAAATAACTATTATAAGATATCTCGTGAGTTATTTTCACATCTCTCGTGACTCAAAATCTTCTGGAAGTAGCCTCTCTACCTCTGTGAGGTAGCGGTAAAGTCTACGTATTTTATCCTTCCCAAACGCACTACTGGGTATGTTGTTGTCGTCTTATTTTTCGAAAAACTGCAGGTGAATCAAAGGTTATCAACAGAATATGGAAATGTTGCACAAATTTGTAACCCTTTTTCCGGTCCACCAGAATATAACTATGAGCCGGGAAACTGTTCCTCTACTACAATTCAAGTCGGAGACATTCCTCGGGTAAGTGAAAACACTAATGAAAAAAAAAAAATCAGGGAGCGACAATCGCACTGAATACTCTTTTTTGTTCTTCTTCATGAAGATATTCAAGATGTTAACATGCACCGATCCAAATTGCACTGGCGGAGTCATGATCTCCCCTCGAGATTTCAACACCGTGGAAGCATACACAACCGCGGTCCAGAAAATCCTCGACGTGTACCCTGGAATGAAGAATCTAACTCGGTGTGACACGGTTTTCAATGCATTCGATGACATCACTGACAGCCATTGCAAACCACTGAAGAAAAGCGCGCATTTGGTATGGGGAGGACTTGTTTTCCTCTCGGTGGTAATGGTCGTGTTGGTCCTGGTGTGGTCTTTCGAAGCACATCAGGGACACAAGTATAATAACTTGGATAGTTCAATCAAGCCTCATTCACATATGCTGGAATTAGGTATGCAGAAACAAGTTAATACAGACTCAAATTCTGATTAGGTTATAGGAAAGATAATATGCATTTTAGAAGAAGCAAGATTCAACGCTCTTTCTCCCAGACAACAGAGCCCGCCATCATGGTCGTGACTCGTGAGGTTAGAGAGCATCCAACACAAAGCGTTCTTTCATTCTTCAAGGAGACCAAAAAATCTCTTTTTTCTTCTTCTTCCTTTTTTCCTCTTTGTGGAGGAAAATATAGGACCATATTATTTTACTTTAGGTTTGTTTATTTGTTTTCCCAAAAATCAGGCTGTATAGAAAATTATTGTTTCGTCAAAAAAGCCATCCATGGGAACCAACCCCTCAATGGCATGTATGAAATTTTATATAACAAGAAAAAATATACATTTTTATTCAATTTTTTTTTCCATAGCTACATGCTCAAGAAATTGCATGCATCAGTACATGGATAATGACACAGCGAAATAACTAACCGCTAATAAAGTTCCGAGGAGGAGAGTTAATACAATAGTTATTATAACAACCATAACATACCCAGTGCATATCTAAGGTGTTTAAATATGCGCTATCAAAAATTTCATGAATAGTAGTGAGTAAAAATCAAGTTAAAATGTCTATCTGCTATGTATTTTCTAATTGTAAATTATACACATAAGTAGAGGTGATATTTTCCTCTCAGCAATTTAAACAAGGTGATATGAGGTCAGAACAATGTTATAATTTCAAAAAATATCACGTTGAAAACCAGAGACATCCAAATAATAATTTTGCTAAACTGGATTACAAAGTACAAAAGGAAAACATTAAAATTTCATTTCCCTATTTGCAGATTGTCTGTTGATATCAGACACCACCAATATACATAATCAAGAAACAGTATCCATCCATGCTGACGAACACGATTTGACGATGGCGCTATACTTAGTTCCCTTCATCCTACAAGAGAAGCCAGAAGAGCTGTAAGATCATTAAGCTATATAACAATCTAAGCAGAACTCAGTAAAGCCGCAGCAGTTAGCCAAGTAAAAGAGCAGTGATGGATGACACAATCTCAAATTAAGAGCGAAAAACAATCAGATCTGATGCCCACGAATCAATACTTCACGTATAATGCTAACTAATGATGTGAGGATTGCCTACGACTTGAAATAACAGCTCATCCTTGAGCGATGTGAAACATTCTTCTCTTTCTTTTTGGTGCTAAAAAGGTGATATGGTGCTATCAGCAGCAAAATCAATCAACCAAGCCTCAGTCCCCAATTTAGAGCACAAACCCAAAGAATGGTGCATCGAAAGTATCCTGACAGCAATGATTGAACAAACTGTTCCAAGTGTGATGTCTTGAAAACAAAGAGACGCATACACCAAGAAAGAAGTTACTCTAATAGCATCAGCATGTGATGTCTTTTCGACATTGGCCCTGCTCTGCCGTTGTCTAATAGGGTGTTTGGATTGACTTTTTAAAAGTGACTTATAACCTAAAAGCTAAAAGGCTCGCAGCGGTACCAGAACCGGTACTACCAGACAGAATTTTCTGGAACCGACACCCTTTTAGCAAAACCCGGTCGACTTAGGGACGGAACCGGTACAGGTAGTACCGGCACTTTTACGTCCCAATCCAGTCTGTACCGAAAACGGTATATTCCGGAATTTCATTTTTTTAAATTAAAATATTAATTACTTATAATTGAAAAAATTATAAAATATGTAACTTATTTAATATTTCTTTTAAAAGTATAACTTTTTAGAATTTTTTAAAAGTATAAATCAAACTTAAGTTCTAAAAGTTTAAATTTAAAATTTTCAAACATATAAGTTATGGGTAAATGTATATGGCACAAAACTACTTTTTAGGGGTAGTTTAGTAATTAAAAGGGGTTGAAAAGGTTAGATAGGTCAATTCATTTAATTTTTTTACCTAAAATGCTCTTCAAACTTTTTACCTATAGGATTATGCCCTTTTGACATTCAAACTTTTTACCCAGAGTTGTGCACTTTTGGTAATAACCACAAATTAGTAGTTTCCCTCCACATTTTAACTTTCCCTTCAAAATTACCGACTTCACAAATAATATACCGTCTTCTGAAGGTCCAGTGCAGTGGATGAGGCTCCTCCTCCTTTAACCAGAGGTCTTGGGTTCGAGCCCTGGGAAAAATCCTTGGTAGGGAGTGCTTCCCCCCAAATGGGGCCCTATGCTGCATGAATCCAAATATAGTCGGATTCCAATGTCGGTACCAGACACCGGGTGGGAACCAAAAAAAATAGATAGTATTTTGGTAGAATGCAGTGAAGGCGACATAGATGTTTTGGATCAACAAAACCAACCACCACTTTCGAAAAATGTTTTACAAAAGAAAAGTTAGAATCTCTAAGAAAAGATTATTTTTCAAGGTTTCAAATATTAATATAATAATTCAAACAAAACTCTTCCTAGAAGGTGGTGCGTAGATTAGGTTCTCTTATGATATTTGTAATAAAAATTGTACAATTTAATATTTTATAAGTAAAATTATGGGTTATTCGTTTTTTTTTTTAAAATTGTTGTCTTTAATTTAATACAAGTATATTTTCAATATATATTTTAATTTACAACTTTAAAAATATTTGAAAATGAAAAATTAAAATATACTTTAAAAAGTTTCAAACTTAAGTTAGTATATAGTTTGAAACTTTAAAGTTGAAGACTTAAGTTTGAAATTTAAACTTTAAGACTTAAAATTTGAAATTTAAAACTTTTTAAAAGATTAGCAAGCTATACTTTTAAAGAAATATTAAATAACATATGGGTAATGCTAAATGGCACAAATGAATTTGGTACAAAATGCCAATTGACATTTGTGCCCTTCTGGATAATAACCACTAGGATTTCTCCAAATCTTTTACCTGTAATCTTAACTTTCCCTCCAAAATTATTAACTTCACAAATAATATACTGTCTTTCAGAGGTTCAAAATTTTCCTGAAAAAATTAAGGGGTCGTGTTGACACCCAATTTTGACCGACCAATAACCCATCTTAGATTTGTCATTTGATTAAATAGGTATTTTTAAAACTTTTTAAAATAAATGAATTTATTTTCAATTTTATCCAAATAATTGCGTAATTTTAACATTCTCGATTTTCAAAAGTTTTGTCATTTTAAGTTACCTTTTATTATTATTATTACTGTTGTTTACTTTTATTTTTATAGTAATATTAATTATTATTTTATTTGATAATAATAGTAGAGGTTTTAAAAATACCTATTTAATCAAATGACAATCTAAGATGGGTTATAGGTCAGTAAAATTGGGTATCAACACGACCCTTAATTTTTTCAGGAAAATTTCGAACCTCCGAAAGATGGTATATTATTTGTGAAGTTAATAATTTTGGAGGGAAAGTTAAGATATGGAGAGAAACTACTAACTATTAGTTATTATCTAAAAGGGCATAACCCTATGGATAAAAATTTGGGAAAATCATAGTGGTTATTATCCAGAAGGGCACAAATATCAATTGGCATTTTGTGCCAAATTCATTTGTGGCATTTAGCATTGCCCATTATTTCTTTAAAGTATAGCTTGGTAATCTTTAAGAAAAGTTTAAATTTCAAATTTTAAATCCTAAAGTTTAAATTTCAAGCTTAAGTCTTCAAGTTTAAAGTTTCAAATTATATAACTAACTAAAGTTTGAAACTTTTTGAAGTATATTGAAATTTTTCATTTTCAAATATTTTTAATTTCAAGTTGTAAATTAAAATATATATTAAAAAAATACTTGTATTAAATTAATGACAACAATTTTAAAAAAAGACGAATAGCCTATAATTTTGCTTATAAAATATTAAATTGTACAATTTTTATTACAAATATCATAAGAGAACCTAATCTACGCACCACCTTCTAGGAAGGGTTCTGTTTGAATTTTATATTAATATTTGAAACCTTGAAAAATAAACTTGTCTTAGAGATTCTAACATTTTTGTAACATTTTCCGAAAGTGCTTGTTGGGTTTGTTCCTCCAAAACATTTATGTCGTCTTCACTGCATTCTATCAAAATACTATCTATTTTTATTGGTTTCCCACCCGGTATCCGATACCCACATTGAAGCCCGACTATATTTGGATTCATGCTGCATAGGGCCCCATTTGGGGAGAAGCACTCTATACCAAGGATTTTTTTCTAGGGCTCGAACCCAAGACCTCTAGTTAAAGGAGGAGCAACCTCATCCATTGCACAACATATCATATAGATATAAGCGAATGAGTTTTGGGTGTCTAATTTGAGTATGATATAGATAATATTTTGGTAAAATGTAGTGAAGACATCATGGATGCTTTGAAAAGAACAAGTCCAACAACCACTTCCAGATAATGTTACAAAAGAAATATTAGAATCTCTAAGACAAGATTTTTTTCAAGGTTTCAAATATTAGTATAATAATTCAAGGCCTAATTCAAACTGAACCCTTCCTAGATGGTGGTTGCATAGATTAGGTTCTCTTATAATATTTGTAGTAAAAATTGTACAATTCAATTTTTTATAAATAAAATTATAGGCTATTCGCCCCCTTTTTTTAATTTAATACGAGTCTTTTTTTTTAAATATGCATTTCAATTTTCAAATGTTTCAAAATTTACAATTTGAAATTAAAATTTTTGAAAATGAGAAGTTAAAATATACTTTAAAAAGTTTCAAACTTAACTAAGTCAATATTTATATAGTTTGAAAATTTAAAGTTTACACTTGAAGACTTAAGTTTTAAATCTTAAACATCAAGATTTAAATTTGAAATTTCAAATTTAAACTTTCTTCAAAGATTAAAAAGTTATACTTTTAAAGAAATATTAAATAACTTATATATTTGAAAATTTAAACTTTTAAGACTTAAATTTGAAATTTAAACTTTAAAAGATTAAAATTTGAAATTTATACTTTCAAAAAACTTTAAAAAAGAACATTAAATATGTTACATATTTTATAATTTTTTCAATTATAAGCAATTAATATTTAAATTTTAATTTGAACAAAAGAAATTCTGGAATACCGACCTGGTCCAGTTTCAGTACATACCGGACCAGGACGGAAGTCCGTATAAGTGCTGGTACTACCCCGCAACCGGTTCCATCACGGAGCCAGCCAGGTTTTGCTAAAAGGGTGCTGGTTCCAGTCCAGTACCGCTAAATGAATTAGCAATACAGTAACAGCCAGAACTAGAATTGCCATGTCAAATGTAACAGCAGAAGTGCTTCAAGTAGGATAAAACACTCGATGAAACAAGAAAGACATTTTTGAATCATAGAATATGTGAAATTGGTGGTGGAATAAAAGAGAAAACAACTGAGTAAAGTGCCACAGAGCTGCTTCGATATTTTTCACGCCACACTTTACCCCTTACTCTAATCCTTGGCATGTAAAACACCCTAGTTTTACAAATGGCTGCATTCATTAGTATCATTTTCCATGAAACAAGTAAAACAAAAGGGAAAGCAAGGACAGCGTGAATTTTCTTCTGGTTCACTTGGCGAAATACTTCATCTATTTAGCGACTCAACAGACTTTTTTTTAACAGGAAAAAGCAAACAACATTAGCCGCTCAAAACACTTTCACCTGCTTGATGGAGAAATATAAAACCCCTGCAACAACACTTCTTAACAAATTTGTTTTTCCCATATGAAAAAGATATCTCCTATTAGTGCATGGATGGAAGCAATACATTCAATAAAGAACAGTTATAGAGCTAGCATGCTAGAGAAAGAAAGATACAGAACCTTCAAAAAACTTTCGCTGGAGAGACCTAATTCCAACTTAGTTGGGCAAAAAAGGTTGGAGAAGGAATCCATACCCTAAGTGCAGAATGGTAATGGTGGTCATGTTGATGGACCACGTGGACGCACATACGAGGACAGACTGATTTCAAATTTGAATTGGATAAATGGGTCAGTTTCTACAGAAACTTGTCATTATTATTTGGAGCAATCAGAAACCAGGGCTAGAGCAGACCGATACAGGACAAGCCTAGATTCATCATCAAAAGAGCTTTGAAGTCCACATCACCATTAACAGATGGGATAAGCGGATTATTTATGCCAAATAAATCCCATGGACCAGAAAGGTGTACAGTTTACAGCTTCAAACAACTTGTGTGGGAGTGAAGAATAATAGTAGTTGGCAATTCAAGCCATTCTTTTCCTTGCTTCTTCGGGAGCTTTCCCCATAAGAAATCCCAAATTTTAATTCTCTGAACTCTCTGCCCTTCTGTTTTGAGCGCCCTGTATTTTCCATTATGTTCTTGGAAATAGAATTTGTTTTCTCATGGTTAAAGCTCAAAGCTGGATGCCTCATGTTGCTGTACAGTTGGGTCAATATGTTCACTGTAGATTCCCTGGATAGGTTTTTGAATTTTGTTAGCTCCTTATTTTTAGCATAATTGTACTGGAGCAAGCAGACCCTAGTATTTTTGCTTCTACTTTTGTACCTAATAATGAAACCTTTACTTCATCAAATAAAAAAAAGCCCAGGGTCTAGAAGGGATGGATGTTCATGAATTTGCGTGGACTTGGAAGTAGTTGCTGTCGCATCAAAAGACAAAATCTCTGCCACAAGCAATGTAGGTGAAAGCCATGAACGAAGGAAGCGAAAACACAGAATCAGCCAAGGATAGATGAAGAGAGAGACCACACAATCTAGTACCTCCACCTCAGGGTCTAGAAACTTTAAGTAGCTGCTGCCACTTCAAAAGACAGAATCTCCGTTCATAAATGACAATAGCCAATGGAGATAGAAACCACATATAAGGAAGAGAGAGAATGTAAAAATCAAGTATCTCTTCCCCGCCCTCTCTCTTCCTCCCAGGGTCTAGAAAAGGCTGAATAGATCACATATCTAGCTGCTGAACCTGAAGTAGATGATGTCGCTTCATCTATGAATGACAACATCAATGGAGGTCAAAGCTTTGGGAAGAGAGAGAATGCAAAATCAGCCAAGGATATTGGAAAGAGAGAATGCAGAATCGCCAAGGATATAGAAATAGAGAATGTACAATCGGCAAAGGATAGAGGAAGAGAGAATGTGAAATCAAGTACCTCTTCTTCCCATTGGTCTAGAAAGGCTGGATCATGGATCTTGTCGAACTTGAAGTGATTTTGAAAAGGAAGCTTTGAGCTTTAACAATGAGAAAACAGATTCTATTCCCAGGAACATAATGGAAAATGCAGGGGGCTCAAAACAGAAGGGCAAAGAGTTCAAAGAATTAAAATTTGGGATTTCTTATGGGGAAAGCTCCCGAAGAAGCAAGGAAAGGAATGGCTTGAACTCCAACTACTATTATTCTTCACTCCTGTTAGAATAGGAATAGGATTAGGATTACATAGTCCTATTTAGAATTGGAATAGGAATAGTATGCTGTTTCCTAGTTGGATTTGGATGGGTTGTAGTGTCTATACATAGGGTCTTTATGTAGCAATGTAAAGACATGTAAATAAACAATTCACTAATATTCTTCTCCAATATTTCTCACATGGTATCAAAGCTTTTACGGTTTTGGTAGAAAATCAAAGAGCTTCCGCTGACGGCGGGCGGCTATAACCCATATATGCCGCCCGTCTAGCCAATGATTATGTTAGGCAAAAATAAAATAAAAAAAAATAAAAAAAAATAAAAATAAAAGCTATGAACGCTTGGCTGCCACAAGTCAGTTATCCCTGTGAGTGTTGTAACTCAGTTTATGACTTCCCATTGTGATAGTCACTGGGATGCAGTTGTTCGTATTCTGCGATATATAAAATCAGCGCCCGGAAAAGGACTACTGTTCGAAGATCGAGGACATGAGCATATCATGGGATATACAAATGCTGATTGGGCAGGATCACCTTCTGATAGGCGGTCTACATCCGGATATTATGTATTAGTAGGAGGTAATTTGGTGTCGTGGAAGAGCAAGAAACAGAGTGTGGTTGCTCGGTCAAGTGCAGAGGCAGAATATCGTGCAATGGCTATAGCAACTTGTGAACTTATCTGGGTCAAGCAGTTACTGAGGGAGCTAAAATTTGGCAAAGTTGATCAGATGGAACTTGTGTGTGATAATCAAGCGGCCTTTCATATTGCATCAAATCCAGTGTTTCATGAAAGGACCAAGCACATTGAGATTGATTGTCACTTAGTCAGAGAAAAAGTACTCTCAAAAGATATTGTTACAAAGTTTGTGAAGTCAAGTGATCAACTTGCAGATGTCTTCACCAAGTCCCTCACTGGTCCTCGTATTAATTATATCTATAACAAGCTAGGTGCTTATGATTTGTATGCACCAGTTTGAGGGGGAGTGTTAGAATAGGAATAGGATTAGGATTACATAGTCCTATTTAGAATTGGAAAAGGAATAGTATGTTGTTTCCTAGTTGGATTTGGATTGGGTTGTAGTGTCTATAAATAGGGTCTTTATGTATCAATGTAAAGACATGTATATAAACAATTCAATAATATTCTTCTTCGATATTTCTCATAACTCCCACACAAGTTGTTTGGAGATTTAACATGAAAGTAAAACCCATTAGATAGAATATAAGAAATTTGACGGACAGGGAGAACTTAAGAGTGCTGAAAGTTCTCAGTAAGTAATGGAACACTGATTTTATTTCTTCAAGAGACCAAATTGAATGATGGATTGCTGAATTAGCTAAAAGAATTTGCAGAAACATGTCGTCACTGGAGTAAAGTTCAAGTAGCAAAGGTGAAATAGACATCAGACAGAGAGAAGAAAGAAGAACTTATTCCAATCTTACTATTTTTATGGGTCTCAACTGATTTCACCAGGCTTTTCAAATGAGTTTACAGGCCAAACAACACTTGGATAGAAACCAATGATGGTTTTAGTTGCTCACAAGGGAATGTCCTCGGCGTCAAAAAGTTGGATACATCCATCGACCATTGGAACCAAGACGAATCCTAAGTCTAACAAGAGCAACAATAGGTGAATTATTACTGACATTTCTCCGCACATTAGTGAACATAGTTAAATGATAGTTGTACTAGTGAGAGATATCAAGTATTTGGTGAATTAGCCAAGGTAAGCATAAGTTGGAATAACACTATTAAGAAAAATAAAACAAATAAATATATAAATAAGCAAATAGTTATAATGCTTTTAATTAGCAGCAATCAAGAGGACTGTGGAATATCGCAGGGGAACTGGGAAGTTGTATCCGTGATTTAGATCCTTTCAGCCAATTAAATGTAGTTTATAAGCATCAAGTCTGGAAAACACTTTTAGATGCTGAAATTAATTCTATAATTAGTTACATGTTTGATAGAAGTGTTGAAACTGATAATAAGCAATTGGTGTAGTTGGTAAAAATGCAAATAAGCACTTTTCCTTGCTAAAATGACTGAACTGTCTCTACAACTAATTAGAAAAAATATAAATAAAAAAGTATTTTTACATGGAAAAGAACAAATGACAGAAATGGAGTGGAGAGAGAGTTAAGAGTTCTTTATTTGGAAAGGGTATTTCAGATGTTATAAAAGGCATTCGGGATAAAATATTAGAAGGCCTGATAGAACCAAATGCGTTCACAAAATATAAACTGATACGTCATACAATGGGTGATCAACTTATGGGTGTTTGTTGATTTTGGTTTATCAGCACTTCTTTTTTCCAGGAAATTAGGTTTATTATCACTTCCTGTCTCTACCAAATGTGTAGATTCCCCCAAAAAAATGCTTATGAGATGTTCAATCTAACTAATAAACTTACGCCAAACGCTCTCCTAACCCAATTAGGGATGTAAATGGGGTGTGGTGGCATGGAGCGGGGCGGGTCAAGCCCTCACCCTCTATGATTTTAACCCACCCTGCCCCATTTAGAAGTTTTTTCATAATTTTGTCCTGCTCCGCCCTATTAACGGCTCGTCCTTTTTTTCCGATAAATCCATCAATGGCCCGCCCTTTGGACCAACCACAGCCTTCTAAACTCGGTAGATAATGGGCCAGCCCCTCTACCCTTCTACACTTAAATACCAGGCTTCCCCTTGCATGGAGTGAGGCTTGAACCTGTGACCTCAACCACAGATCCTCCACCCTTTACCACTTGAGCTAAGCCCTGGAGGCTGCTAGTCCTAGTTTCTTCAGTGATCTACTTAATCTTTCTAACAAAACTACTGATTAACGTCATCACACTAATTATACAGTAAAACTTAATTGAATTAAAACCCATCACATGAAGGACAACCAACTAATACTAACGTCCTAGTTGCAGCTGTACTCTTTTTTCGAATTCAACAGTTTTTCTAGTTGCATCTGTGCTATTGTTTAAACTTATATCTAATATATATGTCATTCTTTACATGCACATTAAATATAAAGTACTTATCACTAATATTTTTGTTCTCATACAATTATTTTATGGGGTTTGCAAATGAGTAAACCAAAGTGACCCTTGCGGCTACCTTGGAAGAAAATAAACTAATGTCCATTTTCTTCTTGTCTAAACTTTTTCTTTGTATTTTAAGGGGTGCTAAATTGATGGATGAATTCCACTGGAATAAATTAGCATTAACAAGTTCATCACACCCTCAAAACTCACAGAGCTAACCAACTCTTTGGTGAACTTCTATGATTATGTACTCAGTAAGCTATCAACAAAGCTGACAAGAAAGAATGGGCCAAAGGCCCAAAACAACCTGCCCCCTTCCCTGCCGCATTTACTATTCTTAAAATATAAGTAACCAGCTCTGCCCTGCCCCATTCCGTTTAAGTATTGCCCTGCCCTGCCTTGTTAAGCCTTTGCCCTACCCCGCCCTGCATCAATTGCTATCCCTAAATTAAATGAACGATTTTATCACTTACATACACGGAAGTGATAGGTCCACCATTAATTGGAGATAACATTACTAGGTCTAGAGGATGTGACAAACCTGATTCTTAAATAATTGGAGTTTTTACCATTGCTGGAGTTCACAGTTTCCATGTTCGGAGTATCCTCTAATTTTTCTCTTCAAATATCAATTTAACATTTTGATAAGTAAAACTTCAATTTAATGGACTTGGATTTTATTTCAAGGTTTGGAATGTTTGATCTTGAATTACAATCTTGAGCTTGAGTGAAGGTCTATGAAAGTTTCATCTTGAATTTTTATGGTTGATGCGAACACTTCGATAATCACCACAAACACTGGTTTTGAATTCAATTGGCATGAACAGATGATTTGAGTTTGTACACTTTCAATCGTAAAATTAGTACTTCATTCTTGAGATGAAACTAGGATATTTGATCTTTGTAATCGGAATTGATTGCTCAAGTGCCTTCACAACTCTCCTGTAGTTCCTCGAACAACCTTGATACTTTTGGTCCCCCTTTTTGGCTTAGGGAGTACCCCTATCTGTAGCTGTAAAAAAGAGAAGTTGTGGTGTGGACAAAAGCCTCTGCTTGATTTGATTGATTGACTTTATTCACCAACCAATCAGGTTAAAGCAATGTTCATTTTTTTGGATAACAGAGAAATCTGTCTATGGCCCGCCCTGTGGACCAACCACAATCTTCTAAACTCGATGGATAATGGGCCCACCCCTCTAACCTTCTCCGCTTAAATACCAGGCTTCGCCTTGCATGATCTGGGGCTTGAACCTGTGACCTCAACCACAAATCCTCCATCCTTTGCTACTTGAGCTAGGCCTTGGGTACATGTCACTAGTGTACTTGGCATGTTCTTATTGGAGTCAAGTCATCAACCAATCAAATTAAAGAAATGAAAGCATCACGCTTGCCTATCAGAACATGTTAATTGTACACTTGACATGTTCTTATTGGAACAACGAAACATGTTACTGGTACACTTGGTACGATTTCATTGGCCCCTTTATTTATCTTGGTGCACCATGTCACTTGGCACACGACACAAATTTTGAGATTCTACGATGAGAATTGAGATTAGAATGGACCTTAAACAAATAAGGTGGTTAATCATTTGTAACCCAACCAGACAAATATGTGTGTACATAAATACACACACAAATGACATGATCTCATTGGCTCCTTTTTTTAAAATCATGGCACATCATGTAACTTGACACATGACACAAATTCGAAAGTCTAGAATAAGTTGACACCCAATGGACCTTGAACAAATAAAGTGGGTTCATCATTTGCAACCCAACTAGAAATATGTGTGTAATATATAGAGAGAAAGAGTGTGTTATATATATACCTACTACATTATCCTTTTGCAATGGAGAGCAACAATATACCCAGTAAAATCCCACTAGGTGAGGTATGGGAAGGGTCGAGATACACTAACCTTATTACTACCTCATAAAAATAAAAAGGTTGTTTCTGAATTACTATAGAAGAGCAAAAACAAAAAGTTGTTGAATGCCTCAATTCAAATTATACTTTGTACAAGGGCTTATAATAGTCAATTGTGGTGAATTGAAAAAAGATAAGAGAAGTTTGTGACCTATATGTTTTTCAAGAAGGGTGAACAATTATAATCTATAACCCATTCAGTTATTTAGCTTCGCGGGATTTGAGCCAGTATAATTTAAGAAGGGGAGGAGGGAAAAATCGAGAGAGTACTAGAATAGATTTAGTTATTGAGAAGAGAAGACAAAAATACACATTGTACTAATGTGTGGGCAATGCATTTTCAAAATTTAAGTGAACTAAAAAAAGGGCATGGAGTTAACTTCCTAAAACCATGTATTAGCCATGTAGCTCTCACATGGTCATACAGACATATCAGTTGAGAAGGCCACAAGGTTTACACTTTAATCTCTTAAAATCTCAAACCGTTATAACTTTTAAATTTCAACTCCCAGAAGCTTTAACCATGTGACCAAGTGGTATATACATTGTTCATTTTTGTCTCCACCTTTTTGAGTTCTTATAGAACTTAGTCCGCCGCCATTGTTAGCTCAATTCTTACAGGACATCAAATAAAATCGGATATCATCTAAGAGAATGATGGCTAAATTTGTGTAGAATATCAGCCTTTAGAGGGCTTCTATTTCACAAGAAAACTGCATCAGTGGTTCCAACTATGAAACTGTAACCTTTCATGTTTCTTTCTTTTGATCACAGTATTGTACATAATTCTTAGCTAATAGAGGTATTGAAATAACAAATTGTTATGTTTGATTAAACGCATAACAGAGTTTTACACTTGGGCCAACATAACAGAGTTTTCCTTTTCTGTCTCCGGTCCAGCGTCTCCTACCGGAAAATTCTTTCCTTTCTTCAATCTAAATCTCACAATCCTTGCCACCTCTCCTTTCTCTTCTTCTACCACACCTTTTCCCACAAATGGGGGACGATACCATCTACTTTGCTGTGGAATTCAAATCGTATGATATCACCAGAGTAATTTCCAGAGCAGAAATATGGTATGATTGGGTCGAACGAGGTCGCAACATGATTACCCGTGCGAGTATAAGCGAGAAGACAATGGAATGGCTAGTGTATGCTTTTAAAGAAACGTCGAAAGGGCATGGAAACTCAGTCCGCAGATGGAAGTTTCGGCGTAAGTTGAGAATTTTTTCCAGAAACTCCAACAAATTTGGCCGATATGCCAGCATCCTTAACATGGAAAGCAGAAGGAGAGCAGTTATTTTAATTCCCAAGTGGACACTAAACTCAGGGTGGCTAGACATAGCCACCAAAATTAAGAAATTTTTAAATGCTAAGATACAGAAGGCTGTTAAGGGGGTGTCCAGGGAAAGGGAGGAGGGCCTCTCATACTCGGAGGTTGTCAGAAACAACAGGTGGTCCACAAGAGAAATAATTGCAGCTAAGATTCAACAAGGGAAGAAACTGTTAATTACAAATACGGTTGGTTTAACTCAGAATGATACGCTAGCAAGAAGTGTGATTGGAAGTCTTCCGGAGGATTTATCTGATGCTCCTTTGTCTGAGATTCGGCGGTGGGTGGCAAACACATGGAAACATGAGCACGGTGTCAATATCTACGATATGGGCCAAAATCGTTTCCTCTTTGAGCTCCCAACAAAACAGCCGCGGATCACATTGTAAGGGGAAAGTGGTTTTGGAAGTCCTAGAGATTCAACATGCAGTGGTGGTCGCCGACTTCTAATGCCACCTGCGAAAGGCTGGAGCAGGTCTGGATCAGGGTCGTTGGTTTACCGCTCCAACTTTGGTCACAAAATGTTTTCCGTGAAATCGGAAACTTATGTGGAGGCTGAATTGCAACTGAAGAAGAAACAGTACTTCGAAATCACCTCAAATGGGCTAGGATTAAAGTGAGAGGAGACGGTGACGAAGTTCCGAAGTTGGTCGAACTGTCGCACGGTGGTTTAACCTTCAAAGTTCCGATTTGGGTGGAGATGCCGACGAGGGTGGTCATGGAGGAAAGTCGCAAAGCTCCTCCAAAGAACCTGTGGTCTGAGGGAAGAACCAACGGACTTCGAGAGAAAAGTCTTTTAGGTCATACAGAGGTGTCAGGGCACCTGGGTTCTTCTTATGACCTAGACATTTTAAATTGGCCAGATGTTTCGGCGCGTGAGGAGTCACGTGGGACTGGGGTCCCATCTCACTATCCCATTAAAAAGAATTTAGGGCCTGAGGAAAAGAAAAATCTGGGCCCGGATCTTCTGGCCCATTTTGTTTCTTTTTGGCTAGAGAAAGAACCTCCATCTATTTCTGCAGACCCAATTGCAATTGAGCTTGAAGCGATATCAACAAAGGCTATCGTAGCTCTGCAATGCGAAGGGGGAGAAATAACAGAGCAGGAGCAGAAAAAGGTTGAGGAAGAAGATGCTATACAAAAGAGAATAGAAGAGGGAAAAATAATAGTTGAAAACACCAGTGTTCTAGATCAGAGAGCTATGCAAGAGGTTTGTTTGGCAATAGAAGATGCAGTTCCTTTAAACCACCACGTACCAGATGAAGGCGAAGATCCAGATTTTGACATCCCTATATGGATTCATCAGAATATTCTCAAACTTGCTAAAGAATTCGGCATTGACATCAAGGGGTGCAGAGAGGAAGCAGCCACTCTTTTCTTGAAGATAGACAGTATAAGGAAAAACAATTTGCAGAATACAGATAACAGAATAAAGACTGGCGGCAAAGAGATCCAAAGAATTAAAAAGGCTTGAGTGTGGGAGCAATTTCAGGAGCAATGGCACTAGGAGCAA
>JAABOM020000103.1:3525777-3541218 GCA_011800125.2 Solanum clarkiae
ATTATGATATCAATTTTTTTTAAAATATAATTTTTGATTTATTTCTTTATAAGAACATCAATGGAGTCCTCTAAGTTATTTTTAAAGAATTAACATCACTTGGTATATCATGTGACAACTAACAAACACGATTTTTAAATTTCAATTAGTCAATAGAGAGATATCTTTATATTGTTAATAGTTTAGAATTGAAGCTAATCTTTCTCGTTAAGTTTAGAGGTATTTTTAATATTTTTCTTAGCTTTTTCTTAAGAGCCCAATGCTCCTACAAGGGTTTGAGACCACTTGATATGTCATGTGACAAAATGAGAATGTGTTTAAGTTTGATTAATCATGTAAAAAGATATTTTTAAAACTGTGAATTCAAAAATAAAATTACTAATTCTGGTCAAGTTTTAATAGTGCTTTCACTACTTTCTTTCTTGTTTTCAACTAAAAAGCATGACCTAAAGTTAAAGTAATCAAATCAACTCAGAAATTCGTTTTATAAATATTACTTTAGTTTGTTTCCTAGATGTTCATACAGGGTTTATTATATAGATACGAAATAAATGAGTACAATTATTTTTTTTATATGTTCAGTATATTAAGTAAAAGGTATTATATTCAAACTATTTTATATATAATTTAAATAAATACTATGAGAGATAATAATATGGGATGATGAGGATAAATGTTATAGGGTTGGATTAAAGACGAATTATGTTGGAGAGAGGACAAAATCGATGTGGAATGTGATTTACAAAATCTGTCTTCGCTATTTCTATATTGAAAGTCAAATTTCTCATATTTAAAGAAAGCTCGTTAGCAAATGCCTCGGGCCCTCCCTTTATTTTCCAACAATCTTAGTCAAGTGTATCATTCCTCTCCTTTTACATGAGCTACTTCGTTCGAGCCTTCTCTTTCTATTTTGAAACACTTTCAGCTTGAACTTTATTCGTTTCAGCTCGCAACACTTCTCGTGACCTGTCTTTTCAAACTCATTCCCTTTTTCTTTTGAAACAATCTTAGTTCAATTTTCTTAAAAAAAGAACACAAATTTTTTAACTAATCGAAATGAGAAAATTAAAAGACACTTTTTTCCCCTTAGAGATGAATTAGTTTGTATTTCATAAACAATTCTCTCAATTATTTTAATTTGTAGGCATTTTTTCGAAAAAATAAATTGATGTTGTCAAGTAGAATTTACTATCAATTAACTTGTCGTTATATATATAATACACCTTGCTTTTATCATCATCTATTTGTTTTTTTTTTTAATTAACGAGGGCAAATATATCTCTATCTATATACACACATAGAAGTCTACAATAAATTAATAGAGATCCCTATTATATATGTATATTTCCTAGGAATAACTATTTTATTGCTTACCAAAACAAGCTTGTTATATTAGATTAATAATAAAAAGACCTCTTCAACTTTTCTGCTAAATTCTTGTTTCTCCATACATCCCAAGAAACTTTGGGATATAAGCGTGGGTTTTTCATATTTAAAATTTGAAACTTCTTATTAAAGGTCAAGAAATTTTATCCATCATAATACAATCGTAGCCTAAATTGAAAGAGTAGTACACTTTGATTTTTTGAAGCCAATCACATCTCAATATAAATGTAAATATAGCATACCTTATGAATTTAAAAAAGGAAAAGTGATAAAGAATAATGAAGGCCATATATATTTTGTGTGGACATATTATATATACGATCAATTATGTTTCTAGAAGTTTCAAGGCCTTGTAAAATCTTCCTACTTTTATAATTTCCCATGGCTAATTAAAAAAAACCTGCAAAAGTTGTTTCTTAGAGCCACTATACCAAGAGGGCTCCATAAACACATGGAGAAAAGTCTTTTCTTTTCCAAACCTACAAATAATTATAATTATTTCTTAGCAAACAAGGATGTTCATCATCATATGCATTTGATAAACATGCAAAACCCTAATCATCATGAGAACTCATCATCATCGAGAAGTCAATCACCGGAATACGATGAGCCTGTTTCCGATGGCAAGTGGGCCCATAGGCTTCTCCGGGAGTGTGCTACCGCGATTTCTAATAAAGATTCGACAAAGATCAATCACTTGTTATGGATGTTGAATGAACTTGCTTCTCCCTATGGTGATTGCAATCAAAAATTGGCATTTTATTTCTTACAAGCCCTTTTTTGTAAGGCCACAGATACTGGCTTGAGGTGTTACAAAACCCTAACTTCCGCAGCTGAAAAGAGCAAGTCATTTGATTCATCTAGGAAATTGATCCTAAAATTCCAAGAGGTAAGTCCATGGACAACTTTTGGTCATGTTGCATCAAATGGTGCAATTTTAGAAGCATTAGATGGAGAGAATAAGCTTCATATAATTGATATAAGTAACACCTTTTGTACTCAATGGCCAACTTTGCTTGAAGCCTTGGCTACACGAAATGATGAAACGCCACATCTTAAGCTCACGGTTGTGGCCATGGAGAGCATCCTAGCGAAATCCGTCATGAAAGAAGTTGCACAAAGGATGGAGAAATTTGCTAGGTTAATGGGAGTGCCTTTTGAGTTTAATGTTATAAGTGGATTGAACCACTTGAAAGAACTCACAAAGGAGAGTTTGAATATACAAGAAGAGGAAGCATTGGCTGTGAATTGCATTGGAGCCTTGAGAAAAGTTGAAGTAGAAGAAAGGGGCACTTTTATAAGAATGCTTCAATCCCTTAACCCTAAAGTTGTGACAATAGTTGAACATGAGGCTGATTTTTCAAGCACAAGGAATGACTTTGTGAAGTGCTTTGAAGAATGCCTTAGGTTCTACACATTATACTTTGAGATGCTTGATGAAAGCTTTCCAACAACGAGCAACGAAAGGCTAGTGATCGAAAGGGAATGTTCTAAATGCATAGTTAAGGTTTTGGCTTGTGATAATGAAAATATTGGTGATGATCAAGGAGAGAGAGGAAATCAATGGTCTGAAAGGCTGAGGGAATGTTTTACCCCATTTACACTAAATGATGATGCTGTTGATGATGTTAAGGCCTTGCTTAAGAGGTACAAAGCTGGATGGTCACTTGTTTTACCACAAGCAGATCAAGAATCACCAGGAATTTACTTGACATGGAGAGAAGAACAAGTGGTATGGGCTTCCGCGTGGAAACCCCAGGAAAAATCAATGGAGGAAGCGACATGATAAAAGAAGATTCATATAGTTGGACTGATCATTAGTGAAGATTCATATAGCTGAACTGGATATGCGTGATGATTTCTGAAGATTCATATAGCTGAACTGGATGTATGTAATGATTAGTGAAGAATATTCCTACAGTTGAACTGGACAGACGTGATGATCAATGAAGATTCATGTAGTTGAACTAGACATGCATGGAATTAAAGCTTAGTAATCATATTGCCGTATGCTTTATTTAGCTTACAAGTAGCTAAAGCTTGATAGCATTTAGTTTTTCTATATTTGGGAGCCAACAACATAGATAAGCAAGAGGTTGATCCTTTTTGCTTTTATTTCTTTTTCCTTCTTTTATGGATCTTGCAAACATATAGGACGATTGTTACTAGATTATATTGGTTTTCTTTTTCCTTTTTCTACCTTCTAGATTCAACAACACTATAATGCTTTGTGCTTGGGAGTTTGTATTGCTTTCTTTAGTTTGTTTATTTTTCTCAATTTCTTCTAATTGTTTGTAAGTGTTTGCATATGTACACTTTTTTCAAATTATGAGTTTCTTTTTCACTAGATTTTTTGCCAGTTAGAAAAAAGTGTTTGCCATTTTGCATACCAACCCTTCTGCTTAGCCTTGGTGGGGGACCTCTCCCACTATTAATATAGTTATAAATTAGAGGTTGTTTTCCCCTTTTCTTATTGGCATTACTTGTTATTACAAATAGATTTAGATTCTCCTTTTAAGACTAGAATAGAAGAAGAAAAAAAAAAAGAGACTAATTATTCCTCCTTTTTTCCGGATAATTCCAGAATTTAATTTCAAAAAGGTGAAAAAATTTCATGATCAAACACCCCTTAATCTTCTTTTATCAAGATATATACTTGATATACCCTTTCAAAAAAAAGTCGGGGGACAAGGCGAAAGAGATTACAAGATAGAGAATCAAACTCTCATCAACAATGTGAATATTCAGATAATCATGGGTTCAAGTCTTGGAAACAGTCTTCGACAAAACTGCAAGGTAAGGTTGCTTACAATAGACCTTTGTGGTTGAGTCCTTTCCTGGACCCTACGCATCACAGAAATTTTAATGCACCGGACTTGCCCCTTTTAATCAATTAAACTACTAAAATTTCTCAAAAAAGGAATAATTCATAAGGCGACACATAAGCAAATTGTGTGAACCCTAAGGAAAAAAAAAGGAAAGATGTATGCTCACCACCATGAATGATTTTTCTAGGAAGATCTACATATTAATTTTCATTTCTTAGCTATATTTTCAATTAAAAGAAAGAGAATATCATGTAAGATAAAGATGTACAAGAAGATACTCATGAATAAATTAAAGAGAAAACTATTAAAAACATCCTTGAACTTGGCGCAAGTTAATCAGTTCTATCCTTGAACTTTGAGAGTCTTAAAATCACCCCTCTATTTGACTAACTAAACTAAAATACACTCCCAAACTATCACAAGTGTTAAAAACATCGCTTAATTTGGCAAAAATTTAGGGGTGTATTTCACCCTTGTTACAAGATCAGGGGTGTATTTAAGTTTAGTTAGTCAAGTAGAGGGATACTTTTAACAATAACAATAATTCAGGGATAAAACTAATAATTTATGTCAAGTTGAGAAGCGTTTTTAATATTTTTCTCTAAATTAAAGGGAGGACATAAAAAGAAGAGGAAAATATAGAAAAGGACCCATGAGATGAAATTGGTGGCAAGCATAACCATACCAACTTGATCCCATGGTTGCTTTTATGTCTATTGATATGAATAGCATAAAATTTGATTTTTCATATTACGTACAATAGCCTCAGGCCAACATCAGTTAGTGGCAAACCACTTTTATTGATTAAGATAAGACTTATACTAAAACTTTGCCCATTTTTTTTCCCTTTTATCCCCTCTACTTTCCTTACTCTATCTGTCCTTTTGTGATCAATAGATGTTGAAACTTAACCATTCCTTTACTCATCTCATATGAGGTTTTTTTGTAAAATGTTAGTTAACTAGGTTTCAATCTAGAGCTAGTTAGATCAGTAGTCACTAGTTAAAAAAAAAGGTCAAAATCTATGGATAAAGTCAATGTTTAAAGAAAAATTAACGTTAAATTGACATACTGTGCATCAATCGATGAATAACCGATTTTGTAGGCCGATTTGTATAGGTTTTAGAAAATCAATTAATGGATAGGGTCGATTTTTTTAGAGATAAACATAAAAAGTTTAGTTATTTGAAGTTGAACGCAGGGAATATTTTATGATTTTGGACAATTCTATTACTCGACCACATATGCTCTTTGATGAAATATCACAATCGATTTTATATATACTCTTCAACTACAATTTTTCATATCAAAAACTGACCTTGTTCGTTAGTTTTGTAACAAAAAAATAATTGAGGAATTGAGTCGATTTTCTTTAAAAAGTTATAATTTTTTCCCAAAGAAAAATCACCAAATATCTATCGATTTTCTTAAAGTTAGTTGGTTTTCTGTTAAGTTTATTTTTTAAAAGAAATAAAACCGATGAACAAGGTCGATTTTCTCTCTATTTTTTAAATCGATCCTTTTCGTTGATTTTTTGTTAATTAATTTTCATTATTTTTAGTAGTGAATAGCTAGAAATAATCCTGAATATTGATTTCTTCGAGTTTCATTTTGATGAAGACATGATTAAGTAAATAAATATATTTCTTTAATAGGGTTAAATCATACTTTGGACATGGTGACAATGTCAACATTTTAGTGATTTTGTTAGCACTACTATTTTCTCTCCTGTCCTATCACTATGGGCTCTCATCTCTCTCAAATCAGATCACTGCTCCATGATCTACTTTTTGCTCACTCTTCTTCAGTCTCCCCTTTCTAATGTAAAAGAAAAATGAAAAAAAAAAAAGGATGAATTATCTCAAGTTAATAAGACCAAATTAATACTATACTTTTTGGGTGAACATCAAATTTTGATGTAGCATTTAAATATTTGATAGTAAATACAATAACACTTGAAAAAAATTATATGTCTGATATTTGATATATTACGTATAACAACACTTGTATGTATCAAATCAATAAATTATGAGTTATTCTGTAAAAAATTACGCGAAATGGCAAATATTCATAGTTATTATTTACTTTAGTTATAGTTTCAATTAATTGTTGAATACAACTATAGTTTGATTAATTTTGCTAGAATTTATATAATTCGATTTCTAATTGTATAGAACCGAAATTTGTATATGCTTACCCTAACTATTTATATACAATTTGTTGTTACATTTGATTTGTATAAGTTATGAAAGTTTATGACTTTTAGTTATTTGTATACAGGCTTGTTGATAGATTTAATTTATATAAGTTATGAAAAAATCATAACTGTATATACATAATTTGTATATGTTTATCATGTTTGTATATTGGCAAGCATAATATACAAAAGAAAATATTCATAGCAAATGAAACTATTGCTATGGAGCGTAATTAGGAAAACTATTACTAACGAGGATAACAAAGTTTTTTTTTTTTTGTTATTTATAACATTTGCTCTTAATTTGTTTCCCTTAATTAGTTCAGGATCAGGAATCAAATATTTTTCATTTAATATGTTTTGATGTACAATATGAGATTAATAGATATATCATAACCATAAAGATGAATTCTACAAGCAGATGAGATATATATGTTAATTTTTCTAATATTAGGGGAAGAGAATAAGCAATTAACAAATATATTGTAAATTATTATTAATATGCCTCATCTAAAGATGATTCAAGTCAAATACTAGAAGTATTAAATATGACCCAATTCAATATCATATTTCTATTGCAAATACTCATATTTAATGTCCCAAATGAATAAAGTCTACTACATGTATAAAACATAGTATATCGATCAATAGATTCCAATTGCAACACTTTTCGAAAAAAGAAATGGGGGGAAATGATCATAATAAGAAAATAATGTGCTTTTGAAAAGCCTATGACAAAACACTTTATGAGATCCTATAAATTATTCAAGTGTATGAAAATAATAAAATCATGAGATCTCAATAACTTATGTCACACTCTAAATTGATATAAAATAGTATCTTGTCAACAATATCTTTAATACAATATAAAGAGCAATATTGTAACAAATTGCAAGGATTTGAATTCTATGTATGTAAATCATATTGACATAAAAATAATTACCAAGTGAAATGATTAATATATTGTAATGACTTGTCTCTGTCATTATGAATAGACTAACGAGGAAAGAATTTGAGCCAGAAAACTCTGAAGTAGAAACTTGAAATTATTGAGCCTGGGTCAGATTTGGAATAAATCTGAGTTTGGTGAGGTCTGAGGCAATCTGATAAGGGATTGGGACTTAGATTACGAGTTTGATCTTATGAGTTGATAAATAAAATAATAGGGAGCCTATACGGCTTTACGGAATTAAATTTGGACATGTAGAACTCCCGAAATTGATCTTGACACAGAGAGCTGATTTTAGAACGTCATGTTTTGAGGGTGTATTGCAAAATGAAAGTTTTTTAGACGCAAATTATTGGTTTCTGATTTTGTGCAACCCGCCACAACAAGATGATTCTCACTATGACGGAGTTTCCATGGCAGGATAAGTGGCCACCATGGTGGGATAGTCACGAGTTTAAGTCAGAAAAGTCTCAAAATTATTTTTGTTATTTCTCTTATTTTGTCGTGATAGACCAAAAGCAACCTAGGATAATTTTTCTTCAATTTTCCATATGTTTCTTCGAAAAAAAGTAAGTTAATCATTCCTCTAACTTGTAATTTGATTCCTAAACCTTAGAATCTAGGAGAATTCCCTTAGGAGAATGTTTTGGCCAAAAATTAATTGTGGAAAAAGTTCTTGTTGGGAAAAAATGATCATAAAAGTGATCAAAGAGTAGGATTTTGATATAATTGAATATTTCAGGTGATTGTTTATTAAGTTGTTTTATAATATTTGTTGTTTTCAGAGCAAGAACAAGCCAAAGCATTAAAGAAAGAAAAAAAACTCCAATTCTCTAAAGATTTTCAAGGCTTGCTTAGAGGTAGGTTATGATTTGACTTACCGTTTGTAATATACGTGCTTGTTAACTATATTGTTAGTATTACATGCATATATGCGAATAGAGAAAGATAGAATGAACTTAAAGAAATGGCTGGTTGCGACTAATTATATACAAGAACTTGTTACTTGATTACGTAAGTTGTTAAATATCTATTTGGATAATTACACCACTATGATTGCCTCATTTGAAGTTTGAAGTAAAAAGTTATAATCGTTTTAGCGAAGCCTTATCGAACAGAATTTTCTAGGCACTATCTATGAACCTGATTACGTGTCGTAGATGGATTTGACGACCTGTACATTCAGCTCGTGAAAAATATCCTACAAGTTAGTTTTTGAGTCCCAATTCATACGAACACAACTATGGGTCGTAGAAGCTTCTACTGGCCATAGTTTAGGCCTGTAAACTAAGGATTAAGACCTTGAAATTAGTTAAACTTCTATTATTGACTTCTACAAGCCGTAGAAGTTTCTATGGACCGTAGATAACTTCTATATATGGCTTGCCAGTGCTTTAATGAGAGTTAATTTGGTCTTTTCTCATCCTTTCTAAACTTAAACTCGATGATTTTATACCTAATTAAGTCCCTAAACATCCCATATAACCTCATTACACCTAAACATATACTCAAGACTTTGAACAAGATTTCAAGAGGAGAAAAACTAGGGTTTAAAGAGAATCTCGTGAGTTCTTTAGAGTTATTCAATAATCTAAATTCTCAGGTATGTAAGTTTATTCATAGCATTGGATTGAGTTTGTCCACACATCCCATATCTAAATTTTTCAAAATTGAATTCGAAATTGAGTTTTGCCCTAATTCTTAAATTAAGTTCTTGAGCCAATTGTTACTCTCTTGAATTTTTTTTTATATATTTAATTGCCTATTGATGATATACATGAGTAGAGTAGATGATTGAGATGTATGTTTATGCATTCATTCACATAAACTCTAATTGAGTTGATAATCATGATGTTCCCATGCATAAATTGATATTGAGATAAATGATTTTTCATATATAAAATAAAGAATTGTTTTAACTTGAGGTAGTGCATGTTATAAACGAGTTGATGAAAACTGAGTATTTAGGTAAATGATGTTTTGAACAAGATGTTTTGATGTTAATGAAAATGGTGTTTTAAAGTATAATCATTGAAGAAAGATAGTGATCATGATGTTTTGAGATACATTTGATGTTTAAATTAAAGTCCAATAAGACTATATGATGATGTTAATATGAGCACATGTTTTGGGAGTAGTATTGAGCATCAAGTTCGGTAAGAGTATAATTATCGCAAATCCCATAAACTATACCCCCAGCATAGGATGAGAAAAAGGGGCCACATCTCTGAAGTCCCTATAGAGATTTTGTTGGATCCATTAATGGGATGTCCTTTACCCTAGCAAGGTATTGGATGAATGTGACAGCGATATCACTTCATTGTATCATCACTCGCTAATAGATGATGATTGTCAATTAGAGAAACTCCTACTTACTAATTGGTTTGATTTGGTATGAGTTATATATTGTATGAGTCTATTTTCAAAGCATGATTTTATTCTTAAACTTGCATGTTTTACTGAGTTGAGTTGAGTTGAGTTGATTGTTGAATTGAGTCACTTGAGTTAAGTATCTTTGATCATGTCCTTTCCTTTTTCATTTATTTTACATACTTCTACATTCCACATATTGACATTTATTTAGGTCTACATATTTTCATGATGCAGAGATAGATATTTGAGATCCTTTGCAGGCACTCTGCTGACATCCATTCCATTCTAGAAATAGTGGTGAGATCCTCTTGCATTCGAACGCATTCTATTTATGTCATTTATTATTTCTGGAGTATTGTCTTTCATGAGGTAGTTATGAACCTACCGTTGAAACTATTTAGATGCTTAGAGATAATGGCTTCATAGACGATGATGGATTAGAGTTGATATTTTTATTTCTTAGACTTGTGCTTTTCAAACTATTTTATATGATGATTTACGTGCTCATTAACTACTTTATTTTATTTCATTGAGTCTTTCGCTGATTGAATAAGTGAATTAAGCCAAGTGATTTGATCATCGACTAGCAATAATTTTTAAGTGTCAGCCACACTTAGGGTGTAGCTCGAGGCATAACATAAATATTGTATAACCTGGCAGAGTTCAGTATTAGACATATCAGCATATGGTGGCTGCTCAATAGGCATAGCTAGGCCTTTTGGCCCCTCAAGAACTTGTGGTTCAAGTTGATTCACATTTTTTCTAGATGGGCATCCTCTACTCCTGGCTTGTTCAACAGCTATTCTTGAGGCATGATTTGAAGAATAAAAAACACGTGAACGCACGAGTTAGAAGAGAACTTTTATAAAGTTAAACTCCATCGCACAAACTCAGAACGTGAAAAAAGTGAAATAATTCCTAATGTCCTATAGCCTCCGGATTATAGATTGGGGCACAACACCCATAAGCAAGACTTTACTAGACGTGGTTTTATAGATACCCTTGAATTTTTTAACTCTATGCTTTGATATCAAGTTTTTCATGCTTTAAGAAGGTATCTTAGACGTGGCCGACACTAAAAAATCATGGATGTTCCTCAAGAGAACCACTTGACTGATCACTCCTTCAGTCATTCATCTGAAGACTCAAATAGATAACAAGGATAGCATTAGCGTGGATAACCCACTCAATAACTCCTTTAAATAAAAGAATCCAAATCAACTCAACTCTAAAGATAAAAGTGTTAGAAAATAAATTCAAGAATGTCATCATCAATCTACTCAATATATGTCTATGAAGCCTCTATTACTATCAGAAAGGTGCCAAGATAAATCCCGACTATCTCAAATAAAGACTATCAGGTAAATAAAAGAAATAAGCCTAACTTTTTCAAAAAACATGTATTGCTCATCAAAACTAAAAGGAAGTGATCTTCATCATGCGTTTGTTGAAAATATCTAACATTTGTATCTATATCATAAAAAAATACTGATTGAATGACATCAGTACATGAAATATACAAGCATGTAAAATAGCTAAAAAAAAAGCAGGATCAATAAACATTAACTCAAAAGACTCAACCCAGATCACAAGTCAACTCAGTAAAGCATCAGTTTAATAATAAAAAGGATGTTCCTAGAAGAGACTCTATCATAGGCGGCTCAATCAACTCTGTTATGCACTATCTAGGAGTTTCTCTAATTGACAATCATCACTTATGATCTAGTAATGATACAATGCTTTACACTGCCATTGTCGTAGCTGTCTAATACTTACCGGAGTAAGGGATGATCAACTAATCTTGGATCCATAAGCAAACAGATCTTTTGGGATGGACAGACATAGCCTCCATGCTACGATAGCTATGTAATTTATAGGACTCGAGCGATTATTCACTCTTACCTAAATTAGTATTCAATATTACTCCCAAAGACTCGGTATGCTCATACCATCATTTCAATGAAATCTTTCTTTTAGTCTCATTGGACTCTTATCAATTCAGCCAATATTTTATCCATCACCACTTTAATTTAGACATGTTTTCAAGACTTGTTAGACTCCGCAAAATTCTATTTCAAATAACCATCTAAACTCAAATCATTCATGCTAAAATATTGACAATATTAAAGAATTTTCTAATACTCTCAATCGCATTCTATTTCACATCAATCAGACAACACAAATCTTACTTTCAAACAAATCAATATGTAAAACAAATAACGCATGCAAAACTCAATTAGAGTTCATGGGAATGCAGCCATGAACGAATACTCCAATATGCTCAATCACTATAGACACCACCAATACATAATTAACATGTCTGATACTGATAAGGGTATAGGTGAAACTTCATCCCTCTTTCTCCTCTCCAAGCCTTGCTCTCAAATAATCCAAGTGTTAATGAGAGTATAATTGTATTGGATACAGATAAGGGGATCAAAATGATCCAAAATGTCGAGGTTTTGATTGAAAATAGACAAAAATAGATAAAAATACCCCTCATTAAAACTGCCGAAGTGGACTATGAGAACTTGTTTATATGTCGTGATCTATTCTAAGTATCGTAGAAGGCCTCTCGTAAGTGCTGGGTCAAATTTTAGGGTTTAGGATCTTGGGTCCACGGTCACTTTTTATGGGTCATAGACCCATATACGGGCTCATCATTTCAATAGTGGTTCAAAGTTTGATATCAAGATTTGGACTTGAAAATCACGAAAGCAAGTCTATGGATCGTAGACCCTTTTACGTAGGCCATTCGGATACTTAGAAAATTCCTCAAGATTTTCAGTACCGAAATTCTACAAATCCATTTTTATGGCTCGTGAAGATAATTATAGATCATAAACCCAACACTACTAAAAAAATTGTCAAAAAATGATGCAAAAAAGCGATGAACTGCGTCGCTTTTTTAAGAGCGATGGACAGAGCAGCCAAAAGGCGACGGACTGTGTCGCAAAAATTAAAAAAATAAAAAAAGCGACGGACAACGCCGTTTTATTTATTTTTAATTATTTATTTATTTGCGATGGACTACATCGCAAATATTTAAAAAACAAATTTTTTAAAAAATAAAAATAAAAAAGCGATGGACTAGGTAACCCTGTCCGTCACTTTTCTAGGTATTTTTTTCTAAAAAAATTTTAAAAAAGCGACGAACTTAAGGACCCTGTCCGTCGCTTTTCTACAATTGTTTTGACAGCAAAAACCTGCAGTTTCTGCTGTCCACTTTCACTAAAATTCAAATCTAATATATACCAATACAACACAATCAACAACAACTAAAACATTGAAAATACTTACTAAAAACACAATTAAATATTAAAAACATAGAAATTCATAATTTACAAAGTTTTAAATTGTTTCAAAGTTCAACAAAAATTCTAAATTGTCCAAAACTTAAATGAAGGGAAGTATGGGCTATTTGCTACATAATCATCTGTACTCTCATCACAATCATCAGATGAGGACCATCGAGCTAGCTGAACAATTGTTCCTTGAGTTATATTTTTGAGTCCTGTTGCATTCCAAACAAACTATTTATCACTATAGCATAGTCTAAAAAAACTATTCAAATATTTATATATACACAATAATTAAATTAAAATTTTTATCGAAATAATACCTCGACTTTTAATTTTCAATTATGCTCAGAGATGGAGGGGTAGGTGCTACTTCCATTCGTGGCAGCGGCGAATATTTTAAACCTACAATTTCAAGTACAATTAAAGCACATTATATACAAGTACAAAATTAAATCAAAGTTCAACTTAAAAAGAAAATCTTAAAGTTCAATTTTTATATTATATTCAACTTTAAAGTTCACAACTTAAAATTCAAGTTCCAATTTTGTGTAATAGGAATAAGAAATGAAAATAATGAGAGAAATTATTTGGACATTCCAAACTTTTTTTAAACTATAATTATTTTAATAAATATAGTGACGATGGGTCGCTTTGTTCGTCGCAATTTATTTTTTTAAAAAAATAATTATTTTAATGAATATAGCGACGGATGGGGTCACTTGTCCATCGCGATTTTTAAAAATTAAAAAAATTATGACGGACGACGTTGTTTTGCTATTAAATAAAAATTCGCTAGTGGAAAATTTCATGGGACGGACATGTAGACGCTGTCCGTCGTATTTTTTTATCAAATATTTAAAAAAATAAAAATTATATACAAAAGCGACAGACTGCATTCTTTAGTTCGTCACTTTTTGGAGCGACGCAGTCCGTTACTTTTTTGCCTGTCGCTTTTTGATAATTTTTAGTAGTGCAACTCGTAAGTTCACTCAAAGTCTCAAATATTTATAAAGTGTTGAGGGGATCTATGAAGCCCTAATTACGATTTATAAGATTTTCTATGGGTCATAGATACAACTAGTAAATGTCTCATATGGTGCAGAATCAAATGAAACTCTGGAACTTTCTAGGCCTATCTGGTTTAGAAAATTTTAGGGGGTGTTACAAAGAACCTTCACAACCATTTAAAAAAATATGTGAAAAGATATTAAAAAAATAAATCTACCATTAAAGCATCAAATTACATAAGAGGAGGGAAGAGAATGTCGAAAAAAAATAATGAAAGTCCATGTTACTTCTTTGACTGATGCTATATGAGTGCTCCTAATTTGTAATCAGAAAGAAGACTAGCTTTGCATTGCATTTGTCTTACAGATCACACACTATGTCTCCATTGGCTTAATTCATAGAAAAAAATTAAAAATGAAAAGCTTGAAATATCATATATGCCAATCTGCATTAATCACAATTTATTATTTCTCAAAAAAGAGATATGTGATTTTTAAATGAAAGAAATGTTCCATATACAAATGACAATTCAAATACATTCCTGTCTTGAGGATAGAAAAATTATTTTCAATAGATTTTCAATTCAAGAAAACAATAAGAGTAAAAGAATAAAGATAAAATACTATACAAGGCATGGTTGTCACACTCCCGGAGAGTACCCTTGGCATGACCGGCACTTAAATAACTATTGTTAATTTCCCAAGAGAATCACCTGGCTTCATCGTCACATCGACTTGACAGCGGAAGAAATTACTCAAATAGAATAAACATTATCAAGGTAAATATAACTCTACTAACTCACATAAAGTTTCCAATGAATAAGTATGAAAATACAAAATACTCGATAAAATTCTCTACTCAATGTCTATGAAGTCTCTACTCAGCAATCTAGATGGTGTCACGACAAGCCGTGACACCCCAAATCAAAGGATGAACTACTCAATAGAAGTAAAAGATAAAAGAGCTCCCTCGGGATGCAAGGAGGGCTCATCAACTCTGAGAATGCACTAATCTAGACCTTAACGGTGCACGGGCTGAAGTCCTCTATCACTTATATTTGCATCATAAAACGATGCAGGTGTAAATGGACCTCAGTACATGAAATATACTAGTATGTAAAAAAACTCAAAAAATAAAGTTCGACTCACTCATCTCAACTCAACAACTCATTCTCAACTCAGTATATGCAAGTTTAAAGTAAATCATGCTTTTAAAGTAGACTCAGTTTAAAAAATATTATGCTCAATCGGTGCTTGCTTAGGAGTTTCTTGTCACGCCCCAAGTCCCGTTAGGGCGGACTAGCACCCATTGCCGATAAGGGCCGGGAGAACCAACCTGTAACTATGCGCTTACTATACGTATTATGAGGGGTTCTACCTTTAGCATGCCTTAAAGTAG
>JAABOM020000103.1:3541318-3557215 GCA_011800125.2 Solanum clarkiae
AGCTGGTTGTATGTAGAAATGTTGCTGGAACAGTTAGGTTAAGGTTGGAACCGATTTGGAATTGTTAACGTTGAAAGATTGCGAAGGGAAGTAACGTTATGCTGCCCGTTTGTAGATTGTATAGAATAGTTATGTGTTGTATTTTGTGGGATGTTGTAAGGCTGGTATGGCATCAGAACAGGCTGCACATGATGTGTATAAGTAAATATGCACTAGGGAATACGGTTAGAGTCAAAATGGTTAAAAGAATATGCTATGGTTCGTAATTGTCCGCTTGCTGCCGGTGTGTTGTTTTGTTATGTAATTAGGCTACCAAAGTGCGTTTATTGGCTTCTAATGCTAGTTTTATCACCTACTATGTTGTAGATAAGTATTTGAAGGAAGGTAAGATTATTTCGGGTTAGTAACGAGGTCATCCAACGAGGTATGTAAGGTTATTTGATTTCGTATCATTTGGCAAGACACATAGATCCTTCCTTAGCACATAAAGGCACTTACCAACTCCGACATGACTATAACTGGTGTCTCCATTCCTAGACATATTCATATGTTTCCATATGAGTCACTTTTCAAATCTGGTCACGTACATGAATACCAAGATGCATGGCCTCTTGTTACCAAATAAAGTTCACAAGTTGTACCATTTCATATGCACTTCATTGTTTATCCAATGTACTCTTTTACTTATCATATTGTCTTGTATAAATGTCCACTTGTCACATGTTACATATACAGTTTTACAGCTCCAATATTATGGCTACCAAAAGAACAATCTCAAAAGTAATGGAAAGATAAGATATGCAGTTCTGGTAGGTGGGTAGCCCCGAGAGGTTGAGTATAACCTAGCTAGTGGATGATCATATCAAAGGGGGGTAGCCCGAGGGGTTGAGTATAACCTAGCCAGGGACGAACCCGATACAGTTTACCACTAATCAGTTGGTTGTATGCTTACAGTTATGCACAGATTTTACAGTACAGATGATACAGTAAAGGTAAAGTAATATAAAGGATGTAAAGTACATGATTCCACAGTATAAATAAAGGTGGCCCACAAACTTACACCAGTGCATGGGTTCATTTGAGTTATTACTTTACGTAAAGCATATCCTGCCTTACATACTCAGTACATTATCTCTTACTGACGTCCCTTACGGGGGACCTGCATTTCATATTGCAGGTACAGGTGCTAGTAGATCTTCCCAGTAGGAGTACAAGATATTCAGCTACTGTCATCAAGCTCCAGGTTGCGTCGGGGCTTTATATATGTCTAGAGCTTATGTTTATATTGTATAGTTGGTTGAGGAGGGACCTATCCCGACCCTTTTCAGATGTTTTTTTCTTTATTTAGAGGCTTTGTAGACTATGTAAAGTAAAAGTGAAGTCATGTCTCGTACTTTAGACACCATGGCCCCAACGGCCTAGTCATATGCATTTCCTTTTGGCTTATTATCACTGTTTATCTACTTTAAGGCATGCTAAAGGTAGAACCCCTCATAATACGCATAGTAAGCGTATAGTTACCGGTTGGTTCTCCCGGGTCTTATCGGCAACGGGTGCCAGTCCGCCCTAACGGGACTTGGGGCGTGACATTTCTCTTAACCGACATCCAATTTCATCACCTTTAGTTTGGTGATGCACAACGAAGGCGGAGGCGTTGCCATGCCCGTCTTAAGCTTGCTTTGGTAAAGGACGATCAACTCTCTCATGGATCCATAGTAAATGTCCAACTTTTGGGACATGATGTAACGCCCGATAATTTTGCGCATAATTGTTCCACTACACCTAAATGATCTACTAAGTCTTGATTCCCATTATATGAGCTTAAATGCCTCATTGGAATTATTTTTATTATTATATTTTGTGCTCCTTATCCTTTATGCCTCCTTTTCTTTAAGACAATTTTATGTGGTTTAACCGCTCTAGTTGAATGTTGACTCTTGTTCCACTTTCTTTTACCTTAGTGGTTGCTCCACTGCCATATTAATTTATTTTGTTAACTTTGTTGAATACCTTTATAAATACTAGAGCATTCTGTTCAAAAGATACAGACACAAAAGTGAGAAAACTTAAGGCAGAAAAACGAGAGAAAGATGTGAGAACACAAGGGTAGAAAACAAAGAAAAAATATTGTGGACTTGAATCTCCTTAAAGAGAGGAGATATAAGCTCCTCAGCCTGAAGAATTTTATTTTTCATATTTATGTTTCAAGTGGACTTTATCGGCTATTTTACTCTAGTAAGTTGCTCCTACTTATATCTATCTTTATTTTCAAGATAATCACTATGTATGAGGTTATTTTTAAGTACTTTATTATAAGAAGAGTACCTAATTCAAGTTATAAAGTTGTACATAAATGATAATATTCATATGTCACTTTATTTATATAAGTTAAGATTTGGAAATGAGATAATGCTTGATAAGTCGTATATTAAATTGAGACCTTTTACATGTATCTTGATGATATAAAAATTACTGGACGCATTATTATTATAACTTGCAACTAAAACTTTATACTTGATAAGCATTAATATGAGCTTATGGATTACTACGCAAACTAAGTTGAGTTGAGTCTATGGATAATTGATGAATTGAGAAAACTTGAGTATTGTTAAGCATAAAAAGCATGTTGAACTAGGGTATTTATATTATCATGAAGAACTTATTTACTTTGCATGATGAGTCAAATTGAGAGAGTCTAAATGATCATTTGAGTTGAGTCGAGTTTGACATTTTGTATTAAATGAATTGTTGAGTTGAATTGATTGCTTGTATTAATTGAATAAATTAATGAGTACTTAAGATGAGTTGGGATAACCCAATGAGGTTGAGTTTTGAGTTGATTGATCGAGCATTGAGGATTGAGCTAAATGAGGGGTTGAGTATATTTTAGTCTTGGGAGAAATATCGAGTACCGAGTGGGGAGAAAGTATACTTCTACTTTAACCCATAGAACTATGTGCAAACATAGAATGCTCGTATAGCTCGTTCTGGCGGCTCTTATCCCGCAAGTGGATACTTATTATGGATCCATGAGGTAGAGTTGACGCATCCTTTTCCCTGGCAAGTTAAGGACGGGCAAGGCAACAATGTCATATTCATTGTCCATCACCTAATTATAGGTGGTGGGAGGTATGTCGGTTATGAGAAACTCCTAAGCAACTTTGATTGAGCATGAGATTTACAAACTTGAGTTTACTTTCACCATATATGTATGTATTATGTTTAAATGCATAAAATTTTTTAAACTTGCATATTATGAGCTGAGCATAAGTCGATGAGATGGAGTAAGTAATGATTCTAAAAACTTTACTTTTGAGTCGTTGACTTACTAGTATATTCCATGTATTGACGTCCATTTGGGCTTGCATTATTTCATAATGCAGATACAGGAGATAGAGGATTTCAGCCTGTGCATTGTTGAGATTCAGATCAGTACTCTTCAGAGTTCGTGAGCTCTCCTTATATTCCGAAAAAATGCTTTTTATCTTCTTTCTTTATTTAAGTACTTTATTCATTTGTGGTGTCTATGACCTGTCATGGCACCGTCCGGATTGTTGAGTAGAGGCTTCAAAGATATTGAGTGAGTGATTTGTTAAGAGTATTGTACAATTTCAAACTTGATCCTTTGAAACTACGAGTGAGTTTTAATTGATAATATTATATTTGAGTTATTTTCTTCCGTTGTTGAGTGTGATGTGACGATGAGACTAAGTGATTCGCTGAAATTCGCTGTTGAGTATGATTTGACGATGAGGCCAAGTGGTTCGCTCGAAGGCTAGTAATAGTCTTTGAATGTCAGCTACTCCAAGAGTACCCTCCCGGGGCGTGACACATGAGTTGCCAGAACGAGTTGTACGACTATCCTACATCAACAACATAGTTCTGTGGGTTAAAGTGGTTATTTACTCGCTCCCAACTCGGTGCTCGATACTCCTCCTAAGAGTAAAACATGCTCAACTCATTAATCAACCCAATCCTCAATACTCAATCAATTAGTCAAATCTCCACCTCATTAGGTTATCTCGTCTCAACTCATCTCAGTTTCTTATTAACTCAGTCAATAAATGAAGACAATCAAACACGACTCAGACTTAAACAGTCATTCAGATTCACTTAATTAAACTAATCATGCAGTGCAAGTAAGATTCATCATAATATATGTGGCTAGGTTCAATATACTTTTCATGCTCGACAATGCTCAAGTTACTCAACTCAAATAATCAAACTCAAACCTCAACTCAGTCCATGCATAGGGTTACATATAATTATGCAATTTAGAGTTTATGCTATCAAGTATAAACTTCAGTTCAATTTCATATCAGAAATTATGCAATGCAGCAAGTACTTCATATATTATCAGGAGAGTTTATTAAAAATGCAGGAATTTTAGTATTAAGATAATAGAATTTTCCAAATCTCAACTCTTTTCCCAATTTCGACTCAAGTAGATGAAAGGGGCATGAGATTGCATATAATTCCACACTTTAGCAAGCCTTACATACCTGGGAATAGAGAAACAATTCAACCCTAGTCGATCCACGTGCTAGAATTAGGAACTCTCGCTCTTTTCCATCCTTTGGTGTTCTCAAGAAATCTCTAAGCGTGAAGAATAGTGAAAATACCTTTAGGGTTCTGTTTCAAGACTTAAATTAAGTCCAAAACGTCCAAGGATTTAATTAAAAGGGACAGGAATAGATAAAAATATCCCTTTTAAAAACTGTCGTCTGGGTAGACGAGACCCTGTCTACGAACCGTAGACCATTCTACGAGTAGTAGACGATCTCTCGTAAACAAGGGATCCTGAAATTTGGGTTACTGAAAGTTAACACGAAACCTAGTCGTAAAATGTTTTATGGGTCGTCTGCTAATTCGTAATTCAAGATACTGAAAGATTGATGTTTGGACCGCTAATGCATGAAACTAATCTACGGGTCGTATGCTATTTCGTGTATAGGCCTCAAACTTTGAAAATTTCACCAAGTCATCTTGGGGTTTACGAGATCTCTTCTACGGACCGT
Organism: Solanum clarkiae; assembly: GCA_011800125.2. Taxonomy (NCBI): domain Eukaryota; kingdom Viridiplantae; phylum Streptophyta; class Magnoliopsida; order Solanales; family Solanaceae; genus Solanum; species Solanum clarkiae. The sequence continues at coordinate 3,546,337 of JAABOM020000103.1, forward strand.
AGATGACCCTGATGGATCTTTCTTCAACAGATTTTTCTTAGTATTCTCTGTGCATCTACTCCAAATTGGGTAGAAGGAATTAGGGGTTGTTACAATAGTAAACCATATTATTGATAACAATGCAATGTACCAGGAATTGGGGGCTGTTACAATAGTAAACCATATTATTGATAACAATGCAATGTGCTTACTCACATTGTTTTGGGGTATCAACAGTCTTTATCGCTTCAGGACTTGCCTCACATTTAGTCCAATTGTTTTGCATATCATTATAATTTACTTTGTTCTGCAACAAAAAGTTCTTCAACAATGATTAGGTTTCACTATTCTCAAATCATATGTTGATATCAAGCAAAATATGTGGTCAACAAAAGACAACGTCAAAATTTCAATCAAAATATAATAATAGAAGCCCAATTAAAATTTAAAAGCCTTATTAAATAAAGGAAACATTACAAAATTACACAACATATTTTATCATATTTTCTAATAATTCCTAGCATCCTAAAAAATTACAAAATTTTCTTATTTTTTACTCTCTCTGTCATTTTAAGTATTCTAATCAATATCTTCATAATATTTCTATTTTTTAGTCTCCTAATCAATCTTTTCATGATTAATTTCAATTTCAATTTTTTTATCATTATTTTCAAACTAAACAAAAAATAGAAGAAATTGAAAAGTCTCCAATTCCTCCACCAAAACCTAGTTTCTTCCATTTTTCATCTACTTCTTCATAACCGTCTCCATTCCGATTTCAACGACTAGCATCATTCTAAAAAATAGGGATATCATTGATCAAGTATCAACTATCCAGATCAAACATCTAATTTTAAGTATCAACTATCTACTAGATAAAAAAAATTTATAAAACTTATGTCAAGTATCAATTATCAGTAGTTTGATAAGAACAAACGTTTCTTCTTAAAGTATCAAGTACCTAAAGCTCTGATTCCAACAATAAGTATCATTCTAGAAAACAAGAAAATCCTTAATCAAGTATCAACTAGCCAGGTCAAGCACCTAATTTTAAGTATCAAATATCTACAAGGCAAAAAAAAAAAAACATAAAACTTATGTCAGGTATTAATTATCAGTAGTTTGACAAGCACAAGGGCTCCTTCTTAAGGTATCAAGTACCTAAAACTCCTATTTCAACGATTAGTATCATTACGAAAAATACAAAAATCCTTAATCAAGTATTAATTAGACAGATCATGCACCTAATCTTAAGCTGCAACACCAAGAATCAAAAGTATCTATGCAGTTTTTCGTTTTCTTATTAAAAATCAATTCATCTACTTATTATCAGTTAATCTAATCAAAGAGAAAGCTTATACAGTGAGGAAGATTACTGGTCACTTGGGTGTACTGTATCTTGACCAATCCAACGAGTTTATTTTTATTTGATTTTTTTTTTTGCATAATTTAATGGTATTGTGAATTTTTAATGAACTATTGAGAAATTTGTTAGAAATACCTATTTGCCTGTATATGGTATGGAGAATATATTGCCTCTTTAAATTTTTGAAATTACTTTATACCCTAATTAATGAGTGATTGAATTTAATTTTTCAGTTCAGCCCCCTTTTTGGTGTAATTGATTGACTTGTTTCCTTTTTTTTTTTTGGACATGCATCAAACGAATTTTTAGGCATCAAACGAATTTTGAGGTATCAAAACGCGTAATAAATATGGAATTTTTAGTAATTTAGAAAATAGTTAGTATAAAAAGAAATTAACTTTATATAGTATGGAATTTGTAAAATTTATACTTAAATAAAATTACCACATATGAAAAATAGAGAATGAAGATGAATTTTAATAGTTTTTTATCCTATCATGTATATACATACACACTTCTTATCCATGAAAAAAACATGCTTGAGATCTCTTGAACTTGTTTTTGGAAAAAACTAAATTACATGTTCATTTGCATTCAAAGAAAAAAAAATCAAAGATCAAATCGTATATAAATTATTTGGTGCGCTCTCCCTATTTTGCAATGAGGAATCATTAATTTATCAATATAATTGTGCGAAAGTTATGTGTCGAGTAAAATCATAGTTTCAAAATCAAAAAATATTGTTGTAAAACTTAGAACACTCCTCTGCAATGACAAAAAGAAGTCATGAAATCGATCAAAGGTTCATGCCGTATAAAATTTCTTCTAAGAAATATTATTATTTTCAAAGTAACGTAGACAGAAAAAGTAAGAAATCCATCTAGCATTTTCCAATTGTGGATTGCGACAGCTATTTCTTTTTTAATTACTACTAAGTAGTAACTTTTCAGAGTGCCACGTCACCTGCCTAAATATTTTCTAATGTGTTATATAGTATCCTACTGTATTATTTTAATAAAACACTGTTTGAATAAATTTTATTGTTCTTCATTCGTTACATAATATCATATATCTATAACATAACAACAACAACATCATACTCAGCGGAATCTCATCACAAGTAAAGCTGGGGAAAATAGAATGTACACAGATCTTATCACTACCTATAGAAGTTGAGAGGCTGTTTACTAGGGAGGGGTAGAATGTCATATATATATATATGAATGATAAATCTATAAGAAATTATAAGTTATGTGATAGATATTATACAAAAATAGGATGAATGATAAAATAAAATTGTTAAATAATAAATAAAGTAAAAAATGAAAAGAAAGTATTAAAGTATTGCACAACCACATTAAATTTATCATTAAAATATTATATTTAAACTAAAAATACAATAGTAATAGAAAGATATTTTCTGCTTCTTTCTTGAACATTAAAGAGTGGTTAAACATTTCTTAGTTTTAAAATAGTGGGTTAAGATTTTTCCATCAGCCAAAAATTTAATATTTTTTTATTTTAGGGTATGATAGAATAAAGTAAAATGACTATTTAAACTGTCTGCGCTTCTCAATTATAAAATAACAGCTAATCAATACACTATATTTTTAAATATGTGAGTCAACCTGCGTACATCCGACCCCTTACGCGAAATGGGCGGGAGTTAGGTTAGGCTTGATTAGCCATCCAAAAGTAGTCACGTTTGTTAATTTTCTTCCCACTTCGTCTAAACATAAGCCTTACGAACACACAGCCATGAACGGCGACGGCGCTGTAAGAGATGAAAGAAAGCTCGCCGGAGAACCTGAGGAGAATGAGTACGAATATGAAGAAGAACAGAGGATTCTAGAAGAACTAGGAACGTACAGAGGGAAAGTAAGATTGGTGAACAGTGAAGAGCCAACAGAGGAGACAATGCTATTGTGGGGAATTCAACAGCCCACGTTTTCAAAGCCCAATGCCTTCGCACGCCAGACTTCTCTCCAGCTCCGTATTGATGCGTGCGGGCGCTCTCTCTCCATTCTACAATCTCCTTCTTCACTGGTTTGTGCCTAATTTTGAATTGAGTCTATGAACAAGTAGTTGAGTTAACCCTAAGTATGGATTAGTCAATTTGAACTATGAATTTTCATTTGGTTTTGAATAATTTGCTTGATTACTAAATGAAGCTTAAAAAAATTTCATCAATAGATTATGTTTTTTGGGGAATTTTGAAATAATATTGGATTGTTTTTTGGTTATATAATAAATCAGTTGATTATGTTTTTCTGAAGAGATCATTGTTTGTTTTTCCGGGATGTATACGAGGTGATTGTATATGCATTTCACATTAGAAGCTTGATGAAAGCAAGAAATCATAACAAAAAAGAAAAGCAAGTCTATTCATGCTACAGCCTACAAGTTGGAGTTTCCCCCCAATTATTTTAAAAGAAAATGTATATTGTGGTGATTGTATTTCCGTCCTAATACTATGTAACAAGGGTTAGATAGGCATTTTTCGGTTTTTATTTTCTACTTTTAAATTGATTGCAGTTGATAGACCGAATCATCCATTTCAGTAGTAAATATTCTTTAGCTATGACATTAGGTGATGGCTCTTTGGTCAGTTTTGGAGTTCAACTTGTGTAATTTGGAAACATTATTTACACTTTTGTCAACTTAAAATGATCAGAGTGATTTTCCTTTCAAATGCAAGGAAGAATTGTACTAACTTCTGAAATTTTCATGTTTTCCCTAGTGTCTAAGCTTGTGATTTTCATGCACTTGGACATCACTCTACACTTACGGCTTCTCCTTGGCAGAGCAGTTTCTAAAGCATGAACAGTGTATAAATTGCTTGGGTTAAACTGAAGTACTTGATTACAATTGTGTGTACAAGTCCAATTAGAATACTATCCCCTGAAACTTGATAAGGATATAACTTTTATTACTAAGAAGGTGGTTCTGTTTATTCCATGTGTGGTAGGCTTAGTTGTAAATCTAGGAGTTAAGTGTATACCTCGGTTTAGTGATTCTTGAGTGTTATCAGGCATTGAATCACATTTGAATTCAACTTTTCTCTTTAATGGTAGTACCTTGGTGCACATGAATCTTAAACTTAGTTTGTGATTTTATATTATAGACAGGGTTTATGTATGCAGACGGCATTACCGGCTCTCTTGACTTGATTTCCTATTTAGCTGGAGAACAGTGATCTGAATCCCTTTGGTCCTGTGGTTGGTCGTTCAAGCAAATATCTGTTGAAATTAAAAAAAGGGATATCAATGAGGACTCTAGAGCTATGAACTGCACAAAAGAGATGCACGGAAAAGAACAAGTTAGTCTTTTAGGCTTAGTAGCACCTAGGATTTTTACCCAACAAAAAAAATACCCCTGCAAATTGTTTTGTTAGTTTTTCCTAAATACGAGAGGGACTGTTAGGTTCATTCTTCATCTCTTGTAACTCAATTTTTCTTTTTTGATAAACATGGTGTCTGGACCAATTTGCACGCATCTTGACTAATTCCACGAAGTACTTGCTACCTCTCAGCAGCACTGGTACCGGATAACTATGTCCGCCAAGACTTGGACAGATCAGAGAAAACTTGGGTAGATAGATTCTCAAAGTTTGGGATTTTTATTGCTCCTCCCTACTTTTTTGTTCTTTTGAGATAGCTGCTGAATTATTCTACAAGAAACTTGAGGAGCAAGTCCAGAAGAATGTGACCAACTAATTATGAAAACTGGAGCATCATTTTAAAATTTGACAAAATAGTCAACTACTTGTTGTACGATAGATATCATTCGGTCTTTCAAAGTATCAGTGCACTTGTCCATACTCGTTTCAGCTCCTTTAATTTTTTTCTTGACAACTTATTTTATAACCTTTCTTGCAGCTTTTTCTTACATGTATTCTTCTTAAATCAATATTTCTAGCATTATGGTCTTTCTTCAATAGGTTCAACACAATACTCACTATTAGGACCTTAAAAGAAATAAGCCTGAGAATTCATAGTCTATGAGCAAAGTCTTCTCCTTAACATTAATCATCATATATTCGTTTGGGAATCTTTAATTGGTAATTTGATCATAATTCTGAGACAACTCCGCTACGGTTATCTTTACTTTGTCATTTTCCTTTCAAGATCATTGCGTTATATGTAATGTAGTGTTCCCGTCTTCTCGAAGTATCTTCATTATGTAGGGAAGATAAGGGACTGGTTATTACTAATGGATCAGATCCTCGTTACTTCAAATACCCTGGACTTTTCTTTCCCCACTAGTTTGGCATGCCTTCTACATACCATGGGTCTCTCCGACAGATTTAAGGAAAGATTAGACCTGCTATCTCTGCTGATGCTTTATATACAGGATCACACTTTCTGTACATGGACTTTAGCTGTTTATTCTGTTTTTACTCGTTAAAATTATGAACTGGCTAGGTTTTGTTTTAGTCAGTCACTTGGTTTTGTGGCTTTTGAGATGACTAATAAGCATTGGCAATGACATGGTCCAGAGACAATTTGGATTAGTTGCGGCTTGTTTTCTGGAAAATGTGTCTTATATCTGTTTAAAGAAGAAATGGTTGTGAGACATTCAGATGTCCTAGAACACCAAAGCATCTTATTGACATTATTCACCATCATGCTCACCATTCAGATATCCTAGAACACCAAAGCATCTCATTGACATTATTCACCATTATGCTCTCTCTAGAACACCAAAGCATCTTATTGACATTATTCACCATTATGCTCTCTCATCAATTTCTAATGATCCTCTCTCTCTCTCTCTCTCATCAATTTCTAATGATCATGCTATATTTTGTACTTCAGGGAACGCCTGGAGTAACTGGTTCTGTAATGTGGGATAGTGGAGTGGTCCTTGGGAAATTCTTGGAGCACGCTGTAGAATCAGGAAGAATTCATCTTCAAGGCAAGAAGGTCGTTGAATTGGGCTCTGGCTGTGGATTAGTTGGGTAATATTGTAATCTTTTGCACCTTTGATTTCTGAATTTCTCAAATGATTTTCGGTCATTATTGGTTTAAGCTAGTGGACAGATGTCAAGACTCAGGAGGTTGAGATGGATATATGTTCCAACAAATTTATGTTGGATTAGTTCCTATTGTAGTTTCTTGCCTCCCAACTGTATATGAAAAACAAGGGATATCATGTCCATAAAATAAATTACTTGCTCATTTAATTATGCTTTTGTCTAATAGTAGTCATTGAATGTTCCACTTACCGTGCATGTCATAAATTTATTGTTTGATTCTCTTAATTTTCTGAAACTATGTTTCCAGCTGCATTGCAGCTCTTTTGGGTGCTCAAGTTATTCTCACTGACCTCCCAGATAGACTGAGGCTACTGAAGAAAAATGTAGAAGCTAATTTGTATGGAGATGTAAGAGGCTCTGCAACAGTAAATGAGCTCACATGGGGAGATGAGTTGGATAATGATATGAGGAATCCTTTGCCAGATTATGGTAACAATCTGAGATGGTCTCATTCCATATAGCAATTGCCTGACAATCCATAATCTCATACCATATGCATCTGTCTGAGGTTGTTTAATTTCCCTCCACAATGTTGTCACATACGTATTTCAAAATGATATTTTCTTTTTGATTTTGACAACCAAGATATGCTGTGTATAGGCTGACCCGGTCACAGTTGGTGTACAGGTTTATGACTTGAGGGAGTTTTATCTGCCCCTCTACTCTCATCCCACTTAAACCAAGCTTTAGCAAAATTTATCATGGGGCATTTCTAATTGATATTTTCTTTCTTCCTTCTTGTGTCCTTGTATCACTATTTTTTTCTTTGGGGAGGATCTGAGGTAAAATTATAAACTTTATTCCGTATTCTCATTTTCCTTTATAGAGTATTAAGCCTTAGCATGAAGTGTTTGCGGAACTTGAAATCTTGCTGCCAATAAATCTGATACTATTAATTGAGGCATACGTTGGGTTTGTAGTTGTAATCTATTAGTTTCACAAGTTACTCATGAGAGGTCAGGCTTCTCCATCAATCATCCACAAAGACACTAATCTTGAAAAGAAATCTCAAAAGGTGATAAAGGAGTAACATCTTCCCTTAATGAGTGAAAAAAGGACGACGTCTCACTTCCAAAAGCTGTGTCTGTTGATCAATAGTGGTAGCTCTATGTATGCAATCAACAGAAGAAATGTGGAGGATATCCATCTTCAGTTTAGAGGAGATATGTCAATTGGTTACATAACAGCTCTGAATGAATCAGTTTGTCTGACCTCAGCTCATGCTCCTTTGAAGCTGCCTTACATGGTTTAACCAGAATTAAAACCTAATTTCACGTCTCAGTTAAAAAGTTGCTGTGGATGTGGATGGGCTATGCTATCTGTTCTAGACTAGTTCAACTTTGCAAGCTGACTGTATAGATTCTGATGCTGTCAGTTTTGGAATACTCCAGGTTCCAAAGTAGTTATACATGGTTTATAGTGATATCAGTTTTAGGCTGGTTCAATTTCGCCACCGAGCATATATGGGTCGATGATGCTTTCAGTTTTAGACTATTCCAAGTAGCTAGATGCTGCAGAGTAACCTAGGTCTAATTAGATTTTGCCCATTTATTAAACACGGTTCCACCTAATCCTGCGAAGAAAATGGTGTATTTACCTATAGCAATTTGCATCCTCTCAAGGCTTCTTCTACCCATAACAAAACTTTATCCACATCAGCATGTCAAAACATTTTCTGTGATTGTATTTTCTGAACACACTAATGTCAAATTAGCTGGCCTCAGTGCTTCGGTACATTGGTGAATGTGCAGCATGTGGTGAGTGAGTTAGGCGCACGTCACGAGTTTGACCCAAGTCATGGATAAAAGCTTGGTATTTAACTGGAGAAGGGTAGACAAACTATCCAATTATCCACCAAGTATCGAACTATGAATCAGTTGGCCCTAAAAGATTTCTTGGTTACTAAAAAGAATCATTCAACTTGACATCTCATATCACTGAGGACATGACCTTACATTGAATGGAGTGGAAGTCGCGTATTAAGGAAGAATGTTGTCTTGCCTTGTGATGGTTTTCGGTTTGTCATAGGATTAGTCATGCTATTATAGTTGTGTTGTTATTGCTTTTAGATTATTTTGCTACTTTTTGTTGTTTTTTGTAGAATTGACATTGCTCTTCGATTTAGCCCCATTATTCTATATCATGACATTTCTTTTTCTTTTTTACTTGGGCGGATACATTTGAGCCAAAGATCTTTCGCAAACAACCTCTCTATCTTCTTGAGTTAGTGGTAAGGTCTGGTACGCTCTTCCTAGATCCTACTTTGTGGTATTTTACTAGGTATGTTGTTGTTGATATGTTCCTGGCTAGGTAGATGGTCTCTGGTAACTTGTCCAGTTTGTCTATTTATGATTTTAGTTTGTTAAATCGTGTTCTGATATATATTTGTATTTCAGTTCTTGGCTCAGACGTGATATATAGCGAGAGAGCTGTCATGGATTTGTTAGCTACACTTCTGGACCTCTCTGGCACTCAGACGACAGTTATTTTAGCTGGAGAACTTCGGAACGGTATATACTTTAGATATTATTTAATTTTCAGATGGCATGGAGATGGATCTTATATTTCATGTGATTTTCCTGTGGCAGATGCAATCCTTGAGTACTTCTTACAAGCTGCTGCAGAGGATTTCACTATTGGCCGCGTAGATCAAAAACAGTGGCATCCTGATTGTTGCAGTCCTCGAGTGGTAATATATGTTTTGGTGAAGAAGCAAAGAAAATCGTAAGGCCCGCGGTTATAACGTCGTATACTTATTCTCAAAATGATACCAACAATAATTCCTGTGCTTCACATATGATTTGCCTAGTGTTGTACTGGCTTTCTTTCTGGTTAATCCAGTGTACCATTTTGTGGATAAACTAATGTCCTAAACATTTTACCTCATCCATTATTTAGTTACTTTCAATCATATAAATGTGATTTCCTTGTACTTCTTTTTGAACTTTTTGAATCTTAATAGTTTCATATCTAATATCTTCTGCTTTTCGGGCCTGATATTTTTTAGTTGACGGTCTTTCTGAAACAGGTTCTCTATCTCTGTGAGGTAGTAGTAAGGTATGCATACATTTTTACCCTCTCCAGACTTAACTTGTGGGATTTCGGTGGGTATGTTGTTGTTGTTTTAACTTGTGGGATTTCGATGGGTATGTTGTTGTTGTTGAATGTTAACAGTTCCGCCCGTCAATACAATCCCTAGTCCTCTTCTATAATGTACCTAGGTAGTACATGTATCTTCATTTAATTATTTTCTTTCCCTCTTTCCTAGCACATGAATGATACATGTATGTTAATACTTCCTCCTCGATCCCATTTTTAACTTAATTTGTTAGGCAATATACATATATTAAGACATATTCAAATACAAAATTTTAACTATACTTTTTACTATTGCATTTTGTGATGTCATAAATATGTAGTGTATTAAATATTCAAAGATAAAATTTAAATTATGCTTTTCATTATTGCTTTTGGTGAAGTTATAAATATGTGTTGTACTCCTTCGTTTAATTTTAGTTGTCAAATTATGCCTTGGTACACTTATTAAAAAAATAATTATTGGTATGGTAAGTTTATCATTTTACCCCTATTAACTGATAGAGTCCACTCACTATATTTTTCAAAATCATCAACTCAATGACAATAAATTAAATATTATAATAGGAAAAAAGAATTGTCCAATCTTGATTTGTCAAAAATGACTTGTAAAAGTGAAAATCAAATTAGGAAATATTTGAAAATAATTAGGAAAAATTTTAGACATTCATCTTGAATTTTGAATTCAACTATTTGAACATTATAAAAAGCCTCAAAAAATTAAGTTAATTTGGGACTGTTGACATCCTGAAGGCGCAACGTCGCGGCAACTCGATGAAAATTAATAAAATAAAGGGATTTTAATAATGGGTAAAATGATTTGATTTTAGGAAAAATAATTTTGATTTTAGGAGTCGCCACCTAATTTTAAGGATAATTAGGAAACCAATTATTTATTTACAAAAAGACAGTCTGCGAACCAAAAATTCCAGGTAAGGGGTTCAAGTGATTCTAAAGGGAAGGTATTAGACATCCTTCAGAATCCACAACTGTGGGTCCCAGCTGAATTCATTTCATTTCAAATTGAGGAGGAGATATACAAAATAAAACTAGTACAACAATCATGAAATAAACACACAAAATGATATACACAATAATGAATAAATAAATAATAATATAAAATTAAGATGTGATGAAAACTTACATGTATAGTCTTTCATGTGATAATTTAATGATGCTTCTTTTCATCGCTGCTCCTGTCAATTCAAGGATGATTTTCCCACGTGCACGTCCTTTTTACTTAATAGTCTGTCTCCTATAACTATGTCTACCATTTTCAAGTCACATAATCTATTTACTTTATTTATTCTTATTCTTTTGTTAAAAAATATTTAATTTGAGTTTTGGGAACAATAATAAAATAATATAGTTATGGAAGCAATAATAAAATAATATAATGA
>JAABOM020000103.1:3557315-3569170 GCA_011800125.2 Solanum clarkiae
TAAACAAAATAAAAATTATAGGGGGAGGGGAGGGGAGGGGAGGGGGAGGAGGGATATAAACCTTAACTCCAGAGGTGTCAATGGAACGGTTCGATCGGTTATTTTTTAAAAATTATACCATTTCAACTTTTCGGGTATTTGATATGTATAAGCAAAATTAAATTTTTTAAACTATCCCAATTATATTGGTTTCTATTTGGTATCGGTATGGTTCGATTAATTTTTGAGTTTTTTTTTTAATTTTTAAAGCATCACTTCTAATTCAATCCTTTCAAGCATTGTTCTTCCACACTCGAGGACGAATGTTCCCAAGGGGGAGAGATGATGTAAGGACCCAAATTTTTGTATAGCTTTAGTGATGCTTGAGATTTGATTTTGGAAAGTTTTGGGCCAAGGTGACACCTTATGGAATTTCCAAGCTCGATCTAAATTCACTTTCAAGCCTTCAATTCAAGCTTATTTATGTTGTTTAAGGCCATCATGGGTTTCCTACATCAAGTCAAGTTCAAAGGAATTTCATTGGCTAAGTTTTTCACAAGTACCGATAGAAGGGTCAACTTTAAATGGGCATATCTTTAAGCACACTTGGACCTGGATAACCCACAACATTTCAAATGAAAGCCCTTTGAGTTAGCTTCGCAATGCACTTAGTTTCACCTCATTCCGAGGTCGGATGAAGGATTTATGACCGTTTTCGTGAGACTCTTCTGTGCAGTGATGTGACACGGACAGTTTGACGGGCAGTGTGACCTTGGACAAACCTTTTGGATGGCTTGGGGCTGGAAAAGGCCATTTTTCGCGTAGGAATGGGAATCCCTTTGAGTTAGCTTTCCAATGCAAATTGGTTTCACCTCATTCCGAGGCCGGATGAAGGAGTTATGACCGTTTTCGTGAGATCCTCCTGTGCAGTGATGTCACACAGACAGCTTGAAGACCAGTGATGTGTTGAACAGGCCGTTTGGATGGCTTGGGGTTGGAAAAGGTTATTTTTTGCCTAAGGAATATGACACGGCCAGTGGCACATGCCGTGTGGCTTGCCACTGACCGTGTGGAGGGTCGTAGGGGTGTGCAAGAGAGGCAAGTTGGCATGAGGGAAAATTTTAGCTAAGTGAGGTGTCATGGGCTCCCTTGACTGGCCGTGTGAGGGTTGACGGCTCGTGGGACTGGGGCGTGGAGTGGCCTGATCCCACATGCATTATTCTAATTTGATCTTTGATTTAATTTGTATTACCAAATCCTGAACATTTACGTAACCAATTTTATCTGGTCACCATCAAAGATTATGTAATGGTGAAAATTGTCATTTTTATTAGAAATTCTGGATTCAAGTTTGATATGAATTTCCTTTCGATACACTTTTAACATTTACTTAGGAGTTGACATTACTATCTATTTTTGTAGTATGATGATTAGTAGAAATGTTGGTGTAATATATCAAAAATAGAATAAATTACAGTTGAAAATAAATGATAAAATGGAATAAATATTTATTTAGGCTGAGACGTAGATATTTCGCTCTCTTAAGCAGTACATCTCTGACTTGTCCCCTTTCACAAAAGTGTAACTCAACAAACTCTGGACATGAGTTGAGTCTCAAGCTACAGAAGAAGAACACGTCCCTTCAACTAATAAGAACTCTCTTTTTACAAACTTTATGCACTCTAAGTTTTTCTTTCTTATGTTATATATAAAACAAATGAAGACTATCACTATTTATAGTTGTGAAAAACTTCATCCAATGAATAAGTAGATAGTTAATAGAGAAGATAAATAGCTTATAAGTTACAAAGTGTAAATGGAGAAATAAATAGGAAAGATAATAGTGAGGGCAACAAATGCCCTCAACGTACAAGGGAAAAAGTTGGTAACCTTAACAGCCATAACTGCTCAACATGAGCAATAACTCCAATGGTCACTAAGTGCCTAATGGCACATTCGTATCCTTGAATGATAAGATCAATGGCACATCAAATGCAAACTTAGAAACCTCCAATCAGATGTAATCCATGCATTACACATTGGACAAAAATGTCTTATACATAATTTCTTGATACCCGTCAAATAACATCTATACAAGGAAACAAAATCTTATTATTATACTCTTAATACCACTGCCTAATGTTTATTCTAATTAAGGTGATGTTGTGGGATATGAAGCCATTCCCAAGGACCCTTACAAATTAAATAAGAACAACGAATAACTAATCAAAATCAACGAAATTCACAGATACAAACACACACACACGTATATTATGATTGGAGTGACACAATATAATACACGTACCTATTGTTGCAATATCAGTCTTTTGTTTTCATCGTCGAAACTTTTATTATTGTATTCATTCCTTCTCCATTGAGGATTATGTTGTTCTTTTTCTAAAATGTATCCCCGATACATGTATTATTTAATTTTGAAATAGTATTGCTCAACACTATGATCCAGTATTTTTATTATCGCTCCGACTATTGTATAATCTAATTATTTTTTTGGCTCTAAATAAGATTATTCTTCATCATTTTGAGTTTTAATTAATTTCTTTTAAAATTTTTGTACACCTCACACACAAAATGCACATATGATGCACGTAGTTACAATTTTATTCAATATACTTGTGACAATTACTTAAGAGTTGACGTTATTAACTATTTTCGTAGTATGACAAGTAGTAGAAATACACTTGTTTAGGAAAAATATCTAAAACAAATACGGAATTGGTGGAAATCTACTTGTGACCATTTATAAAGTATCAGATCTCTAGTGATTTATATTCATGCTATACATTCTTTTATAACAATACCCAATCCTATATCTAGATAATATGGATGGTGAACAATGAAATTATTATAACATTCAATCCATCCTCTTGAATTTACATATCAATGTCCAAGAGAATTCATGGACCTAAATTTATTAGCACATGCAATAAAAATTGGTTAAAGTTAATTGTGTCCCATTTTTTATTATAATGTGTTTTTGCTATTTTTAAGTGGTAATAATTAAATAATTTTAATTTTTACTCCGAAATAAATTATAATATATATTATAATAATATATTTTGAAGCAAACATTTAAAATTATTTAATTATTACTACTTATGAATGACAAAACACATTATAAAAACAACGGACGCAGTTAACTTTAAACTACTTTTATTGTATGTGTTCATAATAATTTTAATTGTATAAAATAAAATCAAAATCTCAACCGTTGAAGATTTAAATAGATAAATACCAACTATCAATAATGTTATTGAACATTACTGGACATAATTATACTAGACGGGATCTTTTCCACTAAATATGTTGGTATGTCATTGAATTAAACACAATCATTTTAATAACTAAAAGAGAATTAGACATATAGGGAAAAAAAACAAAAAAAAAATCCTTATTTTGGATATTAAATTCAAAGTCATTTCTCTTTTTCACGTAGATATTCATAATTTTTCATATTTAAAATATTGGTGCAATTTTAATCCTACACTAAACAGTCTATATGTTATTAAAAAAAAATAAACTAGGTGTGAGTCAGTACGTGAAGAACAGGAACTCCCATCTGTAACTTCTTTTTATTTTTATTTTACAACACAAAATAAATAGCATCCCTCATAATTTATAAATTCACTGTTGCAATTATTTAATATATACATATGGAGAAAACAGGGTTTGTTCATTGATTCTAAAAAGGCGGGCGAAAGCTTCCTAACCTTGCTATTCTCTTTCTTTAATTTGTCTGCTATACTAAAAATAGATATCTAATAATATTTGTTTACTTTATAAAATAAAAAGATAATTTTACACTTAGGGATCTCTAGTGTGATGTATAAGTTATAATAATGTCGAGAGATAAAATGTAAGACTATTTTATCTCATATTTAGTTGAAAGTATAAGATAATGCTTGGACTATATTTCACTATTTCTGCCTTAGTGACGGGATAAGTTATGTGGGATAACTTATCCCAAACTAAGTTATCCTCAGATTAATTATCCTAGAATAACATGTTGCCAACCAAACGACCCTTTAGTTTCTAATTTATCTTTATCATTAATTATAGTTATTTCTTTATCACAATTTTAAGAATTATATTTATTATATTCAAAAGGTGATTTGATAAAATGATTCATATCGTTTACTATTTTTTAATCTCTATGTCAAGTCAGTTATATCTATGAAGACAATAGGGAAATTTATGTCATTATTTAGCCTTAAAATCATATCCTATTGGCTTCACCCTTGTTATTTGTCCCTTGAACAAAGTCACCCTTAGTTTTTGACTCATCTTCTTCGTTTTTTAAAATAAAACATTAATAGTTCTTTATATTTGAAATATTGGTACATTTTTAGTCTTAAATTATTTTATATTTATTTTGAAATTAGTACGCTTTATATTTCACATCAAAATATTCTTAAAACTTAATTAAAAAGAAGTTAGTGATTGACTTTTAAGTCTTTTTGGCCTTTTTTCCACAAGGGACAAAAGCACAACCGTAAAGCGTCGAAGAGTTACATATTTAAAATTTCAAACTTCATTTTTTTGCTCTAGATTTTATCCCCACATACTACTATATAATATAATTTAATAATAATAGATCTCACCTACTAATTAAAGTTGAAAAAGAAACAAAATTAAAGAAGTTAATCAACAGAAAGAATCAAATTCGGATTTCAAAAAAAAAAATCAACAAATACTCTATTCCATACAGTATCAAATATCCTCTTTTAACTAGTTATTATGTTCCGTGTATCTGTGGGTATAATACAAACACTTTGTAATTTTAGTTGATTGTCACAAAAGTATTTAATAACATAAATTTTAAATTGTGCAAGTGTTTAAGATATACAAGATTTAATAGAGGTGTCTAAGTGAAAAGTCAATTTCTTCAAACTTGGGTCATGTGAATTCCTGGTCTTTTTGTAAAATTAGACATTTTATGTGTGCATCTTTAAAAATTGATATAATATTATATGTTACCAACCTCGTATACTACAATAAAACTAAATATGAAATTAAACATTTTATGAGTGTCATGTATATATGTTTATATAAGCAGTTTCTTTTCAATTAAACGAAAACTTAAATCGTTAAAAACTTAAAAGTTAATCAACCAAACCAAAGATTTGTTTTTTTTTTTAAAAAAAGTCGGTTCTCGACCGATGCGCACCACTTGGGAGAATTAAATAAATATGAAGCTTTCAAAGAACGCACATACAAAACAAACAACAAATAATTTTATATTAATTTTCACCAAATAAAGAAAGACTAAACGACTCCCTATATATTCTTTTCTGTAGGCTGCTAAATTTTCATTAGTACCTAATCAATAATCAGACTAGAGTAAAAATGGGGTCTCAAGGTACAACAATTGATTCATTCATTCATGTTTTTATGATATCATTTCCTGGTCAAGGACATGTCAATCCACTTCTCCGGCTTGGCAAACGCCTCGCCTCGAAGGGTGTTCTGGTCACCTTTTGCGCACCTGAATGTGTAGGCAAAGACATGAGAGCGTCCAATGGGAACATAATCAGTGATGACCCAACTCCTTATGGAGATGGTTTCATTCGATTTGAATTCTTCGATGGATGGGAGTACACTCAGCCTAAAGAGAATCGCCAACTTGAGATAGAGCTGGCGAATCTGGAATCTTTAGGTAGAGCAGTACTCCCTACAATGCTCAAACGGAACGAGGAGGAAGGTCGTCCTGTTTCGTGTGTAATCAACAATCCATTTATTCCATGGGTGTGTGATGTTGCAAAAAGTCTTGGTATACCTTGTGCTGTCCTTTGGGTCCAATCTTGTGCTAGTTTCTCCTCTTATTACCACTATCATTTCAATCTTGCAACTTTCCCAAATGAATCAAATCCTAACATTGATGTTCACTTGCCTAACATGCCAACTCTCAAGTGGGATGAACTTCCTAGCTTCTTGCTTCCATCTAATCCATTCCCCGCCTTAGCAAAAGCGATTTTGCGCCAATTTAATCATCTTTCTAACCCCATTTGCATATTCATCGAGTCATTTGAAGAGCTGGAAAAGGATGTAGTGGAGTACATGTCCAATTTTTTGCCCATCAAGACTGTCGGTCCATTACTAGTCGATGAAGATTCAAAAAACAGACAAGTTATTCGTTGTGATTTAGTGAAAGCTGATAGCTCAATCAATCAATGGCTCAATTCCAAGCCACCATCCTCAGTTGTCTACGTTTCTTTCGGTAGTATTGTTGTTCCAAGCCAAGAACAAGTCGATGAAATAGCCTACGGGTTATTGAATTCGGGGCTAAATTTCTTGTGGATCATGAAGCCACCCCGAAAAAACTCATCCTTCCCCGCGGTAACCTTGCCACAAGGCTATTTGGACAAAGTTGGGAAGAGAGGACAAGTTGTAGAATGGTGTTTGCAAGAAGAAGTTTTGGCACATCCGTCTTTAGCCTGTTTCCTGACTCATTGTGGATGGAATTCATCCATGGAAGCCATCGCAAATGGAGTCCCTATAGTAGCATTTCCACAATGGGGTGATCAAGTCACGGATGCCAAGTACTTAGTGGATGAATTCAAAATAGGTGTAAGACTTTCTAGAGGTGTGACAGAGAAGAGGATCATTCCTCGATACGAAGTTGAACAATCTCTGCGCGAGGTCACTAGCGGTCCTAAGGCCGCGGAGATGAAAGAGAACGCGTTGAATTGGAAGAAGAAAGCAGCCGAGGCGGCGGCGGAAGGTGGTTCATCCCATCACAATTTGCAGGCCTTTGCTCATGAGCTTATGACACTACAAAGTAGTAACCAAAAGTTGGCCAAGTTAGAACCAAAATTAAGGTAACAATTTTACTCTTGCTATCTATGGTCAAATTTCTTGACAGCGACAATTTTACTCTTAATATCTATGGTCAAACTTCTTTATAATGACAATTTTGTCTCAAAATTTCATGAGAAAAATAGCTAAATGTATCTCGAGTTTATTATGAAATTCATAACTACACACTTGTACTTCACCCTTTGCCCCTTGGACTACTTAAAAGTGAAATAAATAATCTCTCAAGTGCTAAGTTGGCATGCAGAACGGATTTTAATCATTTTATTCTCTTTAAAAGATTGACAAGGAAAATTATTTGTTTATTTCTTATAAACAAGATTGTCTCCCAAAGGTAATTACTTTCTCTCACCCACTTCCATGGTCAAGAAGAAACAATAGTCATAATACTTCCATCCCAGATGGACTGAATATAGGGGTGTATAAAAATTGAATCGATCGATAAGCTGAATCGATAAAAATGTTATTGGGTTATTAGGTTATCAGGTTTTTAATGATTTTTTTAAAAAAAATATTGAGTTATCGGTTTGATATCGATATTTTACTATTGGGTTATTGGGTAAACCGATAACCCAATAAAATTATAATAATTTACTATTTTATCCCTTCGTAAATATTAAATATTAGTAATTTAATAGTAATAGGATTCTATAGCAATACTTTACGTATTTTAGTATTTATAATAGTTAAGTGAATAGTTATCCACCTTAGTATTTTAGTTTGTAATTAACTAATTATAGCTTTTGCAAGTTTGTAAACATAGTCTTTGTACTATATCTACTTTTTATTAATGCAAATTCACATTATCATTCTTATCGGGTAAATAAAAAATCGAATCGTTAAGGACTTAAAATCGATAAATCGAAAACTGATAAAAATTAATTTATTGATTTCTTATAGGTTTAGCATATTGAAAAATCAAAAATCAATAAACCGAATTGATAATGTATAAAATTGAATCGAATCAACCAATGCACGAGACAAGGAAGCCAAGCAAATAAGAAGGCGAATTTGTTATGTCGGCAACTTTTTCGGACGACTTTTTCATCTCTCCTCTCTTCCAATACTAGTGGTGAAAGCCCGTGCCAGCATGAGCTCAATATAAATTATTTTTTAGTATCAATTTATGTGACATCGATAGATTTTTCCTATATATTTTAGAAGATATTGTAAAATTATAATTGAAGTAGCTAAAGAAATATTATGAAATCGTTGAAGTAGATACGTCAATACGCAGTTGCCTTGAAAAGATTAAATTAAAAAGCCTCAGAATTATTTTTTATTGGCCCAGGGAGAGCTGCTAAAGCAAGCAGCCATATAACTTATTTTTTTTGTTTCGATTTATCTGATATCGATGGAAATATTAGGAAGTAGTTAAAGCAGACACGTGCATACACACCTGTCCTACAAAATATTTTTTATTGATCTCACATAATAATATATACAAAAGGTAGAGAAATAATTCAAAAAAAAATCATTAAATAGAGAGAAATAAAATTCACAATAAATCTCTACAGCTAGAAGGAGTCGAACCTAAGACCTTCAGGACATGAAAAATTTAAGCTTTTGACCATCCAACCTAAGGAGCTACTTATATTTGTTATCTCTGAAACTTAAATAGAACTCGTCTGCATGTTAAAGTGCTCTATTTAGATCACACCTGTGATGTAGCCCATGAAACAGACAGGACCTATCTCGTATTAAATAAGAGAATTCTTTTTTGTACTTTACTTTTTATCTTTTTGGTATATACAAATCAATCTTAGTTGTCCCAAAATAATCATTATATATATGTTACTTTAGTTGACTTTTTTCTTCAACCCCAATTGATGAATTTGTTTTTCAACACTACGGGGGTAATTGTTTTTGTTCATATTCATCAGTGGAAGAGCATTCTTGATAAAGATTTTTCAAAAATCTAGCCTTAGTTCTGTATTTTTAGCTATCACTAGAAGAAGCTGTGTATCTTTTCATGGCAAACTAAAAAAAAAAGGTATCATGTAAAAAAAAATAATTATTTTATTGATTGTTAGCATTGTATAACTTCTTTTAATTTAAGTGTTCACTTATTATCTATGCAAAGTGGTAGTAATGCAATAAAATAAAAGGAATATGCAATTCTAACTAAAGATATATGTTCTTGCATATGTGGTAAAAATACTTGGCAGATTATTTAGGAGGAGGTCCTCTCTATTCGCGCTCTCTCTATTTTTTCATAATTTCAATATTGATGAATGATATATGATATAAGTTAAATTTAATGGTTAAATTTTATTTGATCAAATACATTTTTAATATAGTTTGGTTAAATTGTAATCATTAAATCTAACTCATGTCGTATGTCATTCATCAGAATAAAAACTTAAAAAGAATGGAGATAGAGAAAATAGAGAGGAACCTTTATTGAGTGGGTCCCTCCAAACAGAGGGTCCACATGCAATTTTTTTTGCACATTTAGTTTGATCATGTGCCTATAAGAATCTGTGAAGTGTTGATCTTGGTGCTGAGTTTTCAGTCTTGATCCGTTTGAATTCTTTCCCCTGTTGATGGGGAGGATCAACAAGAAGATAAATACGAATTTTTTAGCGTTGAGTTTCAGTCTATGATGTCTTCTCTTGGCATTCTACATCAAATGTCCTATGTTTATACTCCCCCAACAACATAGGGTGGTTAAAAGAAAATATAGAACCATTCTAGACGTAGCCAGGGTACTTACATTTCGAGCAGTTGTTCCATTAAATTTTGGGGTGAATGTGTCATCACTGCTGTATATCTTCTCAATAGAATACCTCTAGAATTCTGAATTTCAAATCCTCCTTTGAGTTATTGTATGAACATTCTCCCCCTCTTTCTCATCTAAAAGTGTTCAGTTGTCTATGTTGTGCTTCCAACACAAAACCTCCTCGGATAAGTTCTCTCCCAAAAAAATACCTGGTGTCTTTATGGGCTATTCTTTAACTCAAAAGGGATATAAGATCTATGAATTTCACACCAAATCTTTTTTCATCAGTAGAAATGTAGTTTTTAGATAATCTATCTTCTCTTTCCTACAT
The DNA here is from genome assembly GCA_011800125.2 of Solanum clarkiae. Lineage (NCBI taxonomy): Eukaryota > Viridiplantae > Streptophyta > Magnoliopsida > Solanales > Solanaceae > Solanum > Solanum clarkiae. The sequence continues at coordinate 3,567,179 of JAABOM020000103.1, forward strand.
GCTAAGTCCTTTGGCTTACCCTTATTTCCTGTTCTTGAACTACCCATTCTACATGATACTCAATAAAATTTAGAGAGCCACAGACAGAAAGAGAAAAATACTCAATATATAAAATATATTTAAAATGTGTTAATTAGATAAGTAATTATATGAATATTTAAAATATGTGTATAACACACACACACACACTAGATAGGCAATAGGGTCATTTATACAAATAATATATTATTTAACCTAAATTACGAGTTTTAGCATTGTTGACACCCAATTTTTACCCTCCACGGTGTCAAATTAGTCTTCGAGCGTTTATTTTTGGACAACTAAAAAAAATTTAATTAAATCTAGCACATGGGGGCCACGCGCCCCCAATTCTTATCTTCCTCTCTCCCTTTCTCTCACACCCGCTCCCTTTTTCCCATATCCCTTCTCCCTCACCCGCTTCTTCTTCTTCTCCCTTTTTCAACTTTCTTCTTCCCCATTTCCGCATTCCCCCTTTCCCTAAATCCTTTCCCTTTCCCCTTCCCCAGACCCTTTTCCCCTTCCCCTGGCATCCGTCCCTTTTCCCCATTCTCTTTCTTGATTTCCCCTCTTCTTCTTCTTCATCCTTCTTCTTCTTCAAAAATTTAAACCAAACGCTCCCCCAAATCCCAAGATCCGGACAATCTTCAACGTTCTCCTTTTCAATTCGAGCACTAATTCGACCCTATTTAATCCCCTCTTCTTCTTCGTGAAAAAAAAAAGCTCTCAGCCATGGAAGTCCAAAAGAAAATCTAAAAACTCAGTCAAGACGAACAAAAATCAAAAAGAGCGGCAGTCATCAATATCAAATCCTAGCGTATTCCTTAGTCGGCTACTGTTGAAAAGGTGCGTAGTTCCAAACCAGAACATCTGTTCTTTTGGAGTCAAAGAATTCGAAACAAAACTTAGTTGTGGTATCGAAGCTTCGTCAAGCTCGTCGTTCCAGTACGCTGCCCCAAAAAAGGTAATACCTCAATCCCTGCTTTTCATTTTGAGTGTTATCTACTGTGTCCGAATGTGACTATCACAGCTATGTCAAAGTTGTCATGTTTGCGTTTTTGTTTGCTGACTTGAAGTGCCCTGTTGAGAAGGGATGATGTTGTGATGCTGTTGTTATTTGATTGTTAGTATGTTTCTGGACTGTCTATGATGTTGTTAGTTGAGGATGTTTGTTAAGTTGATGTTGTAGGTTGTTGTTGTTATTAATAGTATTAGGTTGTAGTTGGTTTCAAACCTTTAAAATGATGCATCTTTACTGCCTCATAATTTGAAAACTAGCTCTTCGATGCGAGTCTTAGTTTTCTTTGCTGAAAATAGATGGTCGAGTTCAGATCAAGAATTTGTGCATGTATGCTATTGCATATTAGTTGTAGGTGTTTTGTTGTCACTTTGATTGTTGTTAAGCTATTAAGAGTTAAGACTAATGACAAAATGCTCTTGCTTTCCAAAATGCTTTAATCCTGTTAATCTGTTTTGACGATAATTCTAGTTCCTTGAGCTGTTGTGATGCTATTCTGATGATGCTAGGATATTTGGTCTTTGAATTAAGTATTTTAGTCCCTTGTTTCTTCATCTGCTAGTTTTGTTTGGTCTGGTTTCAGGCTTAGTTAGCAGTTGCTTCTCCTTACTATTCTAAACTGACAACTTGGGAATACTGTTGATTCAACAATATCCAGTATGTGTTTTAGGGCCGCTATTATCATGTTGACTCAATCATTTTTTTTCCTATTGTGATCCAATCGTTAAGTTGTCTGTTAGCTCTTGAAACACCAAGTCTTAAGTCACAAACTGTCACACATGTCCATAAATGTGTTCATCTATATGCTACTGTTAATGTCTATATGTTGGTTTTCTATTGAAGAATCAGATTGTTTGAGTTCGTCTACTTGATTCTTTTCCTAGAGTTTCGTTTCACAATAGATAAATTGAGAAGTCAAGTTTCCCCTAGTTGAATGAATGCTGTGATAGGCTTCT
>JAABOM020000103.1:3569270-3592310 GCA_011800125.2 Solanum clarkiae
ATTAGATTTATTGAAATAATCATAATAAATTTATAATAATGTATAATATTAAAGATGATGAGTTGAATAGGGAGGGAGAATTGAAAGAAAAATAAAAGGAAATTTAAAAAAAAAAGAAGAAGAAGAAGACACGTCCATCCAAGAAAATAAAGAGAAAAGAGAAGAAAGAGAAAGAAAAAGAAGAAATTTTTTGTAATTTATTAATAAAAAATATTATATACTGTAATTAAAAAAAGTACCCTAAAAAAGGATAACATTTGATATATAATATATTATTTATGTAAATATTCCTAGGCAATACTCGTGCAGAGCACGGGTCCAATATGTTAATTTTTTACGTAATATTTTTTGATAAATACGACTAAAATAATTAGACTAAACCCGGTCAAAGGCCTCCGACTAACACAACAGAATATGTCATCACCATATACAATGTGCGAAAAAAATGCAAGAACACTTATGCATCGTTATTCATATATAATAAGATTCTTTCATATGCAATATGTGTATAAGTACATTTGAATTCATCATTTCCTATAAGTAAGAGTTGTAGTCATCAGCTTAGCAGACTTTTTTATCGTTCTAGAAATCATCATATGAAAAAATTTAGGATAAATACTTGCAAAAAGGAAGTCAATAATAATTAATTAAACTATTAAAATAGATACCAAACTATTCCAAAAGTATTGTAAGTCACACCACAATATTATTTTTCCAACATAACAATGGAGGAGGACTAACAATGCTTTACTAATTACAAAACATACTGCTAAAAAATACGATGTGTAAAATCAATAAAAATTTCAAATATTTATTCAAATTATCAATCAAAAAAGATGATCAAATTGTAGAAAGCGAGGTATAAAAGTCTTGCACTCAAAAATTTCTAACCATTGAAAACTCAAAAAATGTTCAAAGTTTGCACTATAACAGTTTTTAGTTTCTCTATAATCCAGGAATCAAAAAGAAAACATAAAAATTAAACCTTATATGTGATTAAGCTCCGCAGATGAGTAAATTCTAATCTAATTTTATAACTTCCCTGATAAGTCAACTCGATCACCAATATGCATAGTGAAAAGTCTATTACTATTACAAAAAAAATAAAGTAGGTACATATATTTTAGCTAAAATAAAGAAATATTGTAAATGAAAAACAAAAAAAAATAGAAGTAGGTACATGGGTTTTTAACTGAAACAACAAGAATGAAATATTTATAGACAATAACAGAGTACAAGTGATATTTCTAGAATTAAGTTATATGTAAGTGTCTTTTCTTAAAAAAAAAATTGGAATAGAAATTTGGATTGAGCAAATCAGTAGATAATTTGTATAGATATTTATTATTTATCCTTGCATGAGAGCATAATTATAAATCTATATGATGGCAAGATGAGCATAATTATAAATCTATATGATGTTTCTAGAATTAAGTTGTATGTAACTGTCTTCTTTTTGTTTTTATTTTTTTTAATTTTTTATAATAGAAATTTGGATTGAGAGAATCGGTAGATATTTTATATAGATATTTATCATTTATCCTTGCATGATGAGCATAATTGTAAATGTATATGATGTTTCTAGAATTAAATTGTATGTAAGTGTCTATTTTTTTTTTTTAGAATGAAAATTTGAAGTGAGCAAATAAGTATATATTTTATATGGCTATTAATCATTTTACCCTTGTATAATGAGCGTAATTACAAAATTTGCCTTTGATCGTCCGTGGATTGACTTTTCTATATACTAGATTTTTTAAAAAAAAAAATTAGAATAAAAATTTGGATTGAGAAAATCAGCAGATATTTTATATAGATATTTATATATATATTTATCATCTATCCTTGCATGATGAGCATAATAATAAATCTATATGATGTTTTTAGAATTAAGTTGTATGTAAGTGTCTTTTTTTTTAGAATGAAAATTTGGAGTGAGCAAATAAGTAGATATTGTATATGGCTATTAATCATTTTACCCTTGTATAATGAGCGTAATTACAAATATGCCCTTGATCGTCCATGGATTGGCTTTTCTATATATATATATATAAACTGAAAAAATTAACACTAAGGATTTATTAAAAAAATCAAAATTTTAAAGACAATTATTTTAAATTAGTAAAAGATGAAAGAAATTCAATAATTAATTTATATTGTGGAGAGTAAAAATTGAATGTCGACAAACCATAAAAATAATGAGTTAACAAAGACTTCTAAAACGTATTTTATTAAATGAACACCTAAATTGTGAGAAGTCTTATTACCTTCAAGAACGTGAATTTTTAAAACTACCTTATGAATTATGAGATGTCTTAATTACCCCTCTCAAACATGTTGTTTAGAGCCATATAAATATTTATGATTTATTTTAGATCATTTTTTAAAATTTCGTATTAAGTCGAATTGTGTCATATAAATAGGTACAACAATTATATCATTTTACTTTATTAGGTGTACAAGCAAAATTACCACGGAAGATAAAGATAAAGAATAAATAGGAACAAAGATTATATTATTTTATTTTGTTATGTCCTATATGTTAATTTGGTCCTCACTATGTTATCATAAAATTATTTTAGAAACATCAAACCAAATCAAATAGAAGTTGAAGAAAATTAAATCGAATCAATTCAGTTCAAGGCACTCCTTTTTAAAAAAAAAATAAAAAATCAATGAATCGAATGTCCATCTCTACTTTCAAGGATCATTTGATTGTATATACAAAAATAGTGATAAATGTGAAACATTAGTAATCATGCAGTAAGTTATAATGACATTATTTCTTATAATTATTTCATTTGGTGTATTAAAAATAATATGTATTGCAATTTATATGTATTATAATCCATGCATTGCTCACACCATAATTAGCTAAATATTAGTTATATATGGATAATAACAAATAAGGTTGAACCAAACATGATATTAGTAAAACCAAAACTAATACATGCATTATTTTCTTAGATACATCCTAGCAAATGATTCCTATGAAAGTCAGGATCTTTCAGAAAATGGATTCATTCTTACAATTTTAGATGTTTTTTTTTTTCTATTTGGAAGCAACAAATAGGTCTGATATTGTGTCAATCTGGCTAAGATCCGCCAAGAACTCATGGATTTCATCGCCCCATAGATTTATTTCATTGGGATTTATGGATCGGATTGCCCTCCAAATCACACTACTACATTTGAAACCCGACCCGAATGGTCACCTTTTTTCAGACTATATTTGGCTTCAGCATAAGCCACTTCATACCATATGGGACATATGGAAGTATTACCAAACTTGTGTAAAGTCATTCCAGAAGCTTCCATTTGTTCATCGGTAAATCTCAATTTCTTTTACAAATCATCCAATAAAGTGATCAATGATTTTGGAGAAATCAGGATTATAAAAGCGTCCAACTTAACGAATTTTTTCAGATAACGAAAAATTAAGAAAGCTACAATGGATATATTTAATCGAATGATTTTTATAGCTGCGTACAAGAGATGTTTTCATCGCTCGGACGGTGTGTTGGAGAGGAGAAGGGCTACCGCAGCCACACGGAATATGCAATTGGCCAACAATTTTGTGGGGCCATTGCCCTTGTATACGTTCTCTGTGATACTATCGCTGGTCACTAACACCGCATAGGTATTACCATGTACCTGCACAATGTTATATTAGTCAACTTTAATTGGACAGCAACAATTTTATTTTCTAAATAATGGTAAGTTTATTATGAAGATTTATATATTCTATAAATATTGGTTGTTTATGAGATTTTGGCCCATTATTCTTAAAAAATATTCAAATTTTATGTTCACTTTCAAAATTTTAAACAAAATTTTTATTCAAGCGCTAACGTAGTTTAGATCAAAGCATAATTTTAGAGTAGATTTTGGATAAGTTCAAAGGCCAAATGGTGGGTGGGGCCAGGGGTTTGGGGAGGCGCTGGGTGGAGTGAAAAATTGAAATAGTTTTTTAAAATGTGAAATTTTTTTCAAAATAAATTTTTTAATTTTATTTTATTTTATTTTAAAAATAATAATAATTTTTTTTGCGGAAGAAGGGAATGGTGGTATGGATAGGATAAAAGAAAATTAATTTGAAATTGGATAAGTGTTTGGAAAATATTTTCCTTAAATTTTGGAAAAAAATCATTTTCCTTAAATTTGATTTAAAAAATATTTTTCAAAATATTTAAGCCAATCATATATGAGAAAATTGAAAATTATTTTCCTCCCTACCAAACACACCTTTAGATCCTACTAATAAGTTTTAAAATCGTGGATGTCTAGGTCAACCAAAGTGCACGATATCCTCAATATTATGTGTATTACTGCCACAATACTAATTTTAAATCTCATATTTCACAAGACTTTATAATATCTTTCTTTAACTTTGCATTGAATAAAAAAAAAGTAACTAATTAGATGTTAACTAGCAATAAAAATGCAATCGTATTATTTTTGATATACCATCAACTCAACTAAAGTATATATATTAAAACAAGTATGAAAGAAAATATAGAAGTGAGAAGTCTTGCCAAGGAAATGATAATAAAAATAAAATAATACGATAATCGAAAAACCTTGAGAAGATTTTGGACAAGGCCTAAGGCAACAAGACCATTCCAGTAACATTATAGGTATGAATATCATGTCTAAGCCTGTAACGGTTCACTATGACACTGGACAATGATGGCATTACATTGTATGTACCACAAACAGTTACCAATATGCCAATATCTTCGCATTGTACTCTAATACTTTTTCTAACAAGTCCATTCGTGATCTCAAATATCGCGATCTCTACTTCTTCCTTAGCAGCTTTCACGCTCATATCTGGAGGCTCTTTCAACAAAGACGGACCGTTGCAAGATCCTATCCATGAAATCCAGTGTTTCTCTTTTAGAATTTAAGTATCTTTTGGCTCTGTCTAGAAGGATTTGTCTGCAAATTTGTTGATTTTTCTGGGGTTTATAACATGCAAAATTTACTAGGAAAACTCTTTGACGTTTGGTGCTTTTGTACCAATTTTTACAACACTAGTATTAAAGTTGACACCAAAATAAGAAAGAGGTTATTAGGGTGTAAGAACTCCATGGTGGTGCCAAATCTAATGAGCTAGCTTTTATGAAAGTCTGATGCTAATTTATAGCAAGGTAAATGCACGGGTGCATCTTTCGAGAGTCAAACAATTTAAGTTTGATTGTCATCAGTTTAGACAAAGAATTCTTCGTATATATGAGAACTCCGTTAGGAAAAAAAATACTTCCACAAATCACAAAGAATTCTCATTTCTCAAAAGTATCTTCTGCTTGTCTTGCATTAATTACAATAGCGGAGCCAGCATTTTCGTCAAGAGTACTGTTTATATTTGTTTATATTTTTAGAATATGAGTGAGTGATTTTTGTATCAAAGGTGTTCAATAATTAATACTCCATATATCAAAACATCTATATTTAACCTATGTATTCGAAAAAAAAATTCGATAAAAGATATTCATCTGATCATCGTTGGATGAATATAGCTCCGCCCATGCATTAATACTTATCTTGTTGATGTAGTTGAACTTTGTCATCTTCTACTTTATCATCCTCATTGATACTTTGTCTTGCGTCAAACTCTTCATACACTTCATTATCTTAGCTATAATATCTGTCATGAGTTTTGTTTCTATTTTTGTACTTTCCACTTCTTTGTTGCCGTAAATTAATGTTACCCCTTGGAATATAGGCATTAAATTTAATAAGGAAATAGGATTAATTAGTTCAAAGCTTCTAAAAATAGTAAGCTAATTAAGTTGAACAACGGATTACTTACTTTAAGCTAAACATTTATTTTACTCTGTTCATCCCATTTTATGCGACGCTTTTTTATTTGACACGGTATTTAAGAAAAAAAAATTTGAAACTTGTGGTTCAAAATAATTTTTAGATATTGAGTGATTGAAAATCATTTCATCAAGAGTAAAAGAGAAATTTTAAAGTTTAATTGTTTTCAATTAGAGTAAGATAATATTCTTTTTTAGACGAACTAAAAAAAAGATATCATATAAAATAAGCTGGTGGGAGTAAATTCATTTATACAAGTCTATTCGTTTATTGAAAATGTTGAATTTACATGATCGAGGTTAAAATGCAGGTAAGAATTGCTTTAAATTTCATATCTGTGTGTCTTAATTTTTTTTGACAAAAAAAGCTTTTTTATTCTTCAAATTTCAACAAATTCACCCTTAAACCTATTCCAAATATCATAAAAATCAAACTTCAAATTATTAATTTTTTAAAAAAAAAATCTAAAAAACTCATTTAATATCATTTTAATTTTTTTTATGTTTCTCTTTTCTTTCTCTTTTCATTTTTTTCTCTTATCATATAAAAAGTATTTACTATTATAATAATAATAATAGTTAGTTATTCTATTTTTTATTTAATTTATTTAATATTTTAATAAATGTGGATAACATTACTCTCCTTAATAACACTGTATTATACTTTTATTTATTTTAATTTAATTTATTTATCTAAGTTTTATTTAATGAAATTTAATTACTATGTCACGTACATATCTTTACTTTACGGTCTTATCTAAAAGTTAGCTAAGCAAGAAGCCATTTTTTTCAAAAATATTTATTTTAAAAGTCTTAGTAAAATAAATAAATAAATAAAATACTTTCTTAAAATAAGAAATTTTTTATTATCCAATTACCTTCTATACATACTCTTAAACTTGACTTAGAGTGGACATTATCGAATAAAATATTTTTACAAAAAAATAATATCAATATCAATTTAGAGATTTATAAAGATGCTATAAAATTACGTCCATGCTACCTATATTAGGACCCTATAAGTGAAAGGGTGAAAAGTGAAAGCATGCAAAATTGTAATTGTGTAAAAGATTCGTGAATTTTGATTGGTTGGGGAGAAAGTATCAACAAGAACTCGAACAATTATGTATTGATTCTATATATATATATTTTTTTTCTATCTATATTGTTATGATTAAAGTTTTAAGAACAATAAATATGTTGAATTTTTTTCTTCTCTATTTTTTTGTGTTTTCTCTTTATTAGACTTATTAATTTATTTTTTCATAAATTTTTGATTGTTGTAAATTTTTCATTTGAGATCAAATTAGAATTACTCATTTATAACTTCATTAGAAGTTAGTTATATACTAACCAAAGTTCAAACCACACATGCTTTCATAAAATTTTAATCGTTCTACTGTATCTATAAAAATTTACATGGGACACACTTGCAATGCACGTGTCAAGAAATTAGTATTTCAAAATATACTTAAAAACAACAAGAAGAATGCTATGGTCGTACATGATGCCCTTAAATTTCTCTTTGCTATAGCTAAAAGGTCAAATCAACCCATGAAAGTAAGAAAGAAAGGAAGAACTAAATCGAATACTATTGATTTACCGTGCAAGGATTTGCGCTCTCCAAGCAAGGATTAAAATCTTCTATTTAATGGCATTAAGATCAAACATACAAAATGCACCAACAGATACTGTCACAGCTAATTTAGTCTAGTAACTACATTTATTGATATAATAGTATCTTCTTTGATGTCCATTTTTTTTAGTATTATTAGAGTGGGGTTAATATTTTCTCTTTCCCCTTTTTAGAATGATTCTAACCTCTATCTACATCTATGTTGTCACTGGAGATGGTGTACCTTCTAATTAGTGTATGCTGTATGGTATACTATTTGACAAATACACAAATAAACACTCGAACTTAGTATCGATTAATTTTGAACTTGCACATCTTAACATGTCAACTAACAACTAAATGCTCCAACTCTTCCCCTTTGAAAGTGCACATCTTAACGCCTCAACTTAATATTAACTAACAATTAAACCCTCCAACTCATCTATGTTATATCACACGTACACCCAACACTGACGTGCAAATAATTATATCTCCATAATCATTGTAAGTTACAGTGTTGAGATGAATTGTAGAGTCAAGAGATCAACTGTCAACTTGCTAACTAAGGCCAGGGCTAAAAACTATAATTTTAAAAGAGAAGATATGAATCAAAAATTTTCTTTGCACTAGGCCATATTATCGATAATATTAAACCAAATCAAATGATGGTGCATGAAAACCTCTTCTTGCTTTAGGCCCCTCGTGCATGGAAAGACTGTTTGGTAGAGTTGCCTCTGATCATGAACCTCCGGCAGCAGCAGCCTCAGCTTGCTTTTTCTTCTCCCGCTTTTTCTTGTTTTTCAATGCATTCTTGCTAAGCTCCCTATATTCATGTGAAATATGGAAGCCACTCGATAGTTTGAACAAAACAAATGTAGCGAGAAAACTGAAAAAGTATGAAGATGTATCTCGAGGCTTACCCTGAAGGACTTCCTCCAAATAACTGTCAAAATGAAACGGATGCTTAGTATCAGCACATTAGTTGTACAAAATAAAGGGGGAGGAATCAGACATAACTGGAAGTAACGCATGGTTGAACTTTCATATGACAGTTATACATATTAAGAGATGCTGAAAGTAGCTCGTAAACCATCACGTCATTACCACATTGCATGTTTATCATCAGGGCGTTTCATGAAAAGGTAATTATATCATAATACAGTTTTAACTCTCTGTTTTTTGCAATGACAAGGTGAACTCTCAGCCGCTAACCTTTGGATATGCACAGGGTAAAACCCCACTTATATGCAATAGCTCTCAAACTATAAAGGAGAGATAACCCGCACTGGGCAATCCCGGTGCGGAGAGCTCGACCTAGAAGGAAAACCCCTTGCTTTCGCTCACAAGGGGTTTCGAACTTGAGACATCCAACATGAAAGTCTCAAGCCCAAACCACTGGGTCACTCCAAAGGGCTTAAACTTTTTTTCTTCTGGTGCAAAAGTTGTGCTGGGGTAGGAAAAAAGAACAACATAATGGTTGATGAGTTCTGTGTTGGGGTAGAAAAGAACCACCATAATACAGTTAATTATGGTTGAACTTTATCATAAGTATGTTTTATCCATATCCTGAAAAGAACAATCCATTCAGAAAAGCAGACTTTCAGTTCAGAAACCTTCCAAAGATTTTCTAATCTAAATGGGATAGAAATCAGTTAGCGAGAACACACTAGAAAAGTTCAGAACTATACTGCCAGTCCAAGCAAAAGAGAAAAAATGAAGTGCCAAAATTCTAATATTTGATGAGTTCAAGCCGTTCAGCCCCACCTGAGAACTATCTACTTCTAGTTAAATAGCGAATATGAGTTACAATTAGATTCACAATTTGTACATTTTCTCCCAAAACCAGACTGTCGTACCTCACCAACGTCATTCCAACTTCCACAAACAGTTATATACTCGTTGCTGCAGTCATTTATCTATTTTTCGGCTCAAACAATCACTCCTATACCCAGAAACCCACCATTGGACAGTTCATCATCAAAACCATTCCCAAGAGAACCTTCACTTGCTCTTTCTGCCATATCCTCCAGATCCAAAAGCAAGAAAACTCCTTCCCTTAAATTTGATACATGAAGATATGTGCTACAGCAGTTTAGGTTCACAGGCTGTAAAACCCTATTTTGCCAAGCACAGGGTCAACGCAAACAAGTCAAATGCTTGGCAGATCAAAAAGATGGCTTTTTAGAGCCTACTTCTGTTGGACGCATGATGGAATATACAAGAGAAAGCCACAAAAAAAAACCAAACAAAACAATAAAACCAAAAAAAAAAAAAATACAAAAGCACAAAAATCAAAAAAAGAATTTGGTTAAAGACTCACGATAGGTCAAAATGCAGTTTTAGGGGATCATAAATGAAGCAAATAAAAAAAAAACTTGAGTGGCTATCCTAATGCTATACAATTGCACAGTAGTTTGTAGAGTTATTAAGGCATCTTAACTATGCTAAGGCAGAGGTTTCTCAAGTAGAAAATGAGTTGCTAATCAAGATTGGACAGTAATAAACTGAAATACCAAATTGGCTTTAAATTTAACAGAAAGTATGAACGAGAAGAAGGAAAGATAAAGATTCCATGTAATCACCACCTCTAGAATACTTAAGCTTATCGCATCCAATGAATTACAGAGCATACCTAATATCCTTTTATTCTCTACAGACTGATTGCTATCAAACTAAACCATATGAAATCTATAGACACCAAGCTATCCATATTCGAGCAAAAACATAAATATTCTTTTCGAGTTCTGTCAATGGCATGTCTTGGAGGAGCCAGAAATAGGATTCACACAGAAAGGTAGAGCAAGGCCTCTTCATTCAAAAAATTAAAACATGCATTTTGGACTGCCTTTTTACTTATATTTACCATACATAAAATCCAATTCAAAATTGACATGGCATAAACCATTATGAGGATAACGTTGACTCCAAAGAGACGGTATATGGGATGAATGTTCCTATTCAAATTGTAGGGGGAGAATATCTTGATGATGATCCTTCTCAAAAAATATCCCTCGTCAAAAAAATGAATGTCTTAAGTTCTTGACAACAGAAAAATAACGAAGAAACAACTTGTACTTTCTTGGACCTTGCTACAATATAATCTTACAAATATAATGGTTGTTGTATAAAAGGTCGGTTTACTTCAGAGATAACTACCACATCATTTCTATAATCTAGTTTAGACATTGTAATGGCATACTCATAACATCAGTATTCTCCAAGGGAAATGCGTGGTAGGAAGAGAGATAATCAGCCAGCGTCGAAACTGCACGAGGCATGGAGTTCAAAATGCTGAAGAAAGTATTTTGTTTAAAATTCTATTAAAAGCAACTAATTTCATAGAGAACTTTTGGATTAAATAGCAATCATGGTAATATATAAGCATGTGCTACACAAGCTCAGTGTGTTATCAATGAACACATCTCGACTTATCAAAAGAAAATAGTTCTAAGTGCTAAGGTATCCCTTCCATACCTCTGCTTGAACTGCAGCAGCAGCCTTGGCATGAGGTGGACGATAAGCAGCAGGTTTTGCTGCAGGAGGATTGGCAGGTGTAGATTTTGGAACGGCCTGAGCAGCTTTTGGAACGGCCTGAGTAGCTTTTGGAACGGCCTGGGTAGCTTTTGATACTTTCCCTGTAAAGACATTTTGGTTTCAGCTCCATTATTAAAAGTAAATGGGCATTACATGATAATTTGTTACTAGACTCAAACAGGAGGAACCTGGCACTTTAGCTTCATCTATTTTCACCGAGCTAACTGCCTTCACAAGTTCTTCAATGTCACCAAATTTTTCAACCGACACTGGCTTCCAATCAACCTGTCAGAGGAATGGTAAAAGAAGTAAGCAGGCAGAGAAAATTGGTTTGGGACCAGAAAAGGGAAAAAAAAGATGAGCAAGACTATTAACCTGATACAATCTATCAAACATCTTCTTGAAGTACAATGATCCATTGTGGTGAAAGACTTTAATCCTTCAAAAATATTAAAATGGGAATTAGCTGTCATGTATTTAATAAATGAAGTTTCCAAATATATCTGCTTTCAGAAACCGAAGTACACTTTCACATGTTCCAAACAAAAGGGCAACATCAAGCATGATAACTATCACTAGCTTCTCACGCCTTTAGAATCAGTGAAGGCTTTTCAAACAACAAGATTAAAAGTTCATTTAGCTACATAAGGGCCATAATTCAATAGATCCGACTTTTAAGTAGGAAGATAGATGATAATTGCTATAGCCGGAGAATGAACAACCACAAAAACATACCCAGTGTAATTCCACAAGTGGGGTCTTGGGAGTATAAGATGTAGGCCGACCTTAACCCTACCTTTGTGAGGTAGAGAAGTTGTTTCTAGTAGACCCTTGGTTCAAAAATGAGAAGCTTATTGGAGAAGGTAGAAAGAAAAAGATGACAGCAAACATCAAGATACTGAGCAAAATGAAGCAACAGATAGCAAAAAACACAGCCCTTCGGGGTGGCCCAGTGGTTTGGGCTTGGGCTTCCATGTTGGAGGTCTCAAGTTTGAAACCCCTTGCTAGCAAAAGCAAGGGGTTTTGCCTTTTGAGTCGAGCTCGTTGCACCAGGCTTGCCTAGTGTGAGTTACATCTCCTATGTGGTTTACGAGCTATTGTATAGAATAGAGAGTTTACCCTGTATGCACCAAAGGGTAGCGGTTGCGGGTTCCCCTTGTCATAAAAAAAACGATAGCAAAAAACACATTGAAGAATAAGAGGCTACGTGATTACTATATACTAATAATAAGGAGAAGAAGATATGGAGCTAAGCCTGCCCCTCTCCCACCTAACAAGCAATTAACACTCAACTTCCTCCTAAACTTTTACCCTAATTCTTGATCTCCATATCTTCCCATCTAGGGTCATGTCCTTTGTAAGCTGAATCTGTGTCATGCTCTGTCTAATCACGTTCCGTAATTTTTTTGGGCCTACCTCTACCTCCCCTAACTTCCGTTACAATCAACCTCTCACACCCCGGCGCATCTATGCACTTCCATTCACATGTCTGAATAATGCCAACCTCGCTTCTTCATCTTGCACGCCATGGGTACCACACCCATCTTGCACCATATAACTTCATTCTTGAGCATGTCTTTCCTAACATGTCCACACATACATATGAGTATCTTCATATCTGCTACATTCATCTATAGATGTTCTTGACTAGCCAGCACTCTGCTCCATACAATACTGTTGGTCTAACCACCACTCCATAGAACTTATCCTTAAGTCTTGCCGATACATTTGCAAGTGGATTAAAATCCGCATGGAAAAGCTGACAACTAGATTCAAGATTTTTGAAACACCATTTCACCAATAGAATGAAAGAAATCAATATTCAAATATATTTTAAAATGAAGCAAAATGCACTAACTTAGATACATTAAATTGTCTCATCATTGCGGAGGAAAAAAGAGTTGTCTTATCATTCAAGCTATAAACTGAAATTTTATACATTAGGTTCTTAGGTTACCCTTTAGGCTTTAGCCAAAGCACATTTTATGCAACAAACAAAATCATATGCATACCCATTATCAACTTGAAGGCGTGGAGCTGTTGTGGCAGTCATGAAGTATCGACCATCAGGAGACCATTCACTGGTCACGGACAATTCAGCCCTTGTAGTTCCAAGCTGGGTTTTTTCCTTGTAGTCCCAGAATGCCTGAAATCATGAATAATCACTTAAGAGCTAAGCCAAATAAGCAGAAGAAACTTATATTCAAGATCACAGGCAAGCATTACTTAACCAATCAACTAAGATTTAACAGGAATTTTCTAAGCCCTTGGTAGACATGGCAATAGTCTTTTAATTTGTTGAAACAACTATAGCATAAATGAAGGTTAGGGTGCAAGCAGGCTGCACTTGCCAAAAGATAAGGCTAGTTGACCAGAACTTTGGCGGGCAGTTAGGGCAATGAAGGTCATCAACCTAGGTCATGAACTTCATCCCACAAAACCTGTTAGCTGAATAAATATTCAAATTTTACAGGAAGAAATTTTGAGAACCTTACAGGTCCTACATGACAAACCTATGCTTTTTATAAGTTGTATTAAGGATTCATATGTGGGTAGGAAATATTTTAACCTAAAAATGTATTAGATGTTGATAACTGATCCATCTTCAACCAGGAAATAGCTTCTCTACCTGCCAAGATAGGGGTAAGGTCTGCGTACACTCTATCCTCCTCAAACCCCACTTGTGGGACTATATTGAGTATGTTGTTATAGTTGATCGAAAAGGAAATAGAGGTAACTTTGAAATAGCATCAAGAAAACAATTCACCATGTTAATCACTAGGTTGTACTTGCAAACATTTTCGTTTGTCTAGATGTACCCATGTCGAACATGTATAATATGAATATGGATACTTGTGCCGATCATTCAAACTATAATATGATTTAGCAAAACCAACAGCTACTTGTACCAAATACTTGTACACATATCCAATAAACACCGACAAACAATAGGTAGATGGTTTAATGCAAATAAGGTAGACAATTAAGTATTGAAGATAAGTGACTAATTAATAAATGTGATTATAAGGACAACTGTGAGCATAAGGAATTAACTTTAAACTCAAGTAGGAAAGGGTAGCTTGGACTGTTCCAACTGTCATGGATTAGAATTCATTGGCCAATGCAACTAGAGAAAGAAAATGAGAGAAAGGAATAATAAAAACGAGTGGTTAATTACCACATATTCGACAAGAAGCTGCTGAGCAAACAGTGCATAAAACAAGAATAGAGGACTAAGGGACATGGGTAATGGTTTGCCAATTTGAACAACTGTAAATGTAATTGGAAGTGTAGACGAGTGTTTAAGTACCATATATTAAAGAAACTCATTTTTAATCAGATAAAAGAAACCAGCAAACCCCATAAATCACCATATCTATAAAGTTTTTTGGACAGTGGTGGTATCGTGGCTAGCTTGCGTGAACCTCAACTATTCCATCAGTTACCTACTACGTCTCACCAGCATAGTACCGGATAACTTCTACCACCAATGCTTAGGTAGATGAGAAAACATCACCAAGTGTTTATTGTTTCTGCTAAGATTTGAAGCCTACTCTCCAAGTTTTGCACTCATGTCATTGACCTCCACACCCTTGTATGCCACATAAATCACCATACTTTATTTTGACCAAAATTGTCAAATTCACATGACTTAATTGAAGGATGCCAAATCTAAGGAAAAGGTTGGGAAACTGATGAACATACAGAAGGGATTGAACTTGCAGGAAAATTAATACAAAAAGCTGACAGAATGAGATCTTTGAGCATCTTTTGTCATATTTGCTGCGAGAACTCACTAAACTAGAGAACAATTGAAAAATCACCAGAGATCATCGCCGCTTATTATTGAGCCTTATGGTGCAGGATAATCTTATTAAAGTGGGAGTACAGTAATATCTTTGTCAGCAAAAGATGCTGTTGGAATAAACTAGTCACAACCCCAGTGAGTCAGACCATTAGATTAAATCTCCAATTAGTAAAAAAGGAAGCCACAGACTCGTTTGAGCTTCACAGAATTACGGTTAGGTGAGTGTTTTAGACGGCAAAAGCCGACAAGGGTCTACCACGCCACAAGGCGCCACACGCCTTTTGAAGTATGGCATCAATTAATACCAAAAAATTAAAATATATCATTGCATATATAAATAATCAAAATCTCAATCTCAATTACATATTAGCAAATATTTCAATTCAAAAACTGAAAATAGATAATGGATACTAAAAGCCTAAAACTTGAAGGAGAAAAAAAAACAAAACAAAAGTTAAAATAGTAGGGAAAAAAACAGAGGTAAAAGTAACTCTGAAATCTGTAGGAGGGAAAAAAAGAAACAGGAAGATGAAATTTGAAGAAGAAAGAAAGAAATACGTATTGGTTGGACTTTGGAGTCTCCGGAAAAGCTTGGCCGGTCACTAGAGAAGTCTACTCGGGTCTTTTGGTTGGAGTTGCAATCCAAGTCTAAGAGTGCAACTGTGCAAATTTGGAAAGAAAACCCTAAAATTACCTTTTAACTTTTAGAACACCCTAAATTGGTCGCCTTTTTTATTAAAAAAAAAAATTACAAAAAGGCGACGCTTTTCTCACCTCTATCGCCATTGTCGCTATGGCATCGTCTTTTAAAGATCGCCTCGCCACAAAGCTAAAAGACGATGAAGGGTCGCCTCACCTCTCGCCATTGGCGACAAGGCAATTGCCTTTCACAACACTGGTTTAAGTGCTAAAAATTGGTTAGGTTTGGAATGGAGAATCAAAACCCATGAAAGCTAGAAATTCACATGATTCTCTGAATAGGTTTCATGCAATGAGCATATGGAGTGGATCTCCCCATAGTCGTGCAGGACCTCACCTCGAGACATGGCTTCTCAAATTTCGTCTACTGAAATATTCCTAGTTTTGTGGTAGAGCTGATTGATGCATAACATTTACAAGAGCAGAAAAAGACTTAGGCAAAACGAGACAGTTTGAGAAAAATATGCAATAAATGACATTTTATTATCTCAAACATCGTTGGCAAATGCAAAGTAATTTCTTACAAAAATTTGATGTCATATGAAATATAGTAGAAACAAGTATAAACGATTGAGAGAATGAGCAAAGAACGACGACTTACATGTGAAACCCTTTATAGAAATATTGTACCATGTACATAGTTGTATTACTATTACCCACCTAATACAATATAATTAAATACACCCTATGTTCCATTTTATGTGGCACGCTTTCCATTTTAGTCCATCGCAAAATAAATGACGCTTTTCTACATTTATAAACAATTCAACTTTAAACTTCTCATACTACACATAATAAGGTGATGTACAACCATATAAATGTCTACGGTTTGTTTTATACCACAAGTTTCAAAAGTCTTGCATATTGTCTTAAACTTGAGTAAGGTCAATCACCACAACATAAAATAGGATGGAGGGATTTTATTATTAAATACAATGTTTATGCTTAACTATTGAACACCATCTACACTTAACTATCTAATAATTTCAATGTGTTTTGTTGCTTGGAAGAACCAAATGATCTTATACATTGATTGTGTTGATCACTACATGTACTAAAGTGTCTCCTCGAGCATGATTTGGTAAGACAATAAGCTTAGCGTAATTAAGAGGTTGACATGCCTCCCGTGACTGATCAATTTGTGTTCTATTTAGCACTTAAATCTAAGTATTCTACTTCCTCAATAATATTTTAGTGATATTCGTTCCTTTCTAGTCTATCTCGAAGAGACTGACACCTTCCCATATTTGGAACTATCCATATCACATTCCTATTTTACTGATTTACTCTTAATTCACATGACTTGTGGCAACACTTGATACAAAATCTGATCTTTTTTATTAGAAGAAATAAAGCTCGAGAGGACACATCCAACTTTTTCCATCTCTCATTAAATTGTTGGTAGTAAGGGAAACTTTGCTGCTTTGACATATTTATCCTATTTGTCAAAACACAAAAGTCTTCTATTTGGATAAGCAATAGCAAGGCATGATATTTGACACAGATATAAGAATTATGGACATTTCTGACTTATCCGTAGGACAATCATCTAAATAAGCATACCATGTCTCCTGGTAAGTTACCAAACCCTGCCAAGCATATAACTGTAGAACAAGGATTAAGGCAAACAAAAGCAGTAACTGCAAATTGTGGAAATAAATTAGCAGGCTGAATGATCCCTTGTACGTTTTTTTTTTCCAGTGACCAACTAAATTCAATTAAGATAAATAAGGAAAATAGTTCTTTACTAAGTAAAGGATACAGTTCCCCAACGGATTCCATCTGATTGTGTTGTACGGGCCTGTTCCAAGCTCAAGTAGAGGATTGCACTTCTTGTCGAAAACCGTTGCCATAGCAGGCATAACTAAGTGATTTAAGGAATAACAGCAATATCCAGAAAATATATGAAACAATAGATTCAACAGAGAACATAGGAATGCTAGCTGCATATTTTTCTGTTTTTATGGTAGCATTGAGGCTATCTTACACACTTTGTTACTACTTCTGACACAGCATAGGTACCAAGTGACCCTACCCACCAAGGGTTCGGCAGATGGGAAGAATTCATCTAGCTCTTTGACCGCTATGCCACCCCTTTGGAGGTAGATACTAGCTGCAAATCTTGAACAAACACACTCGAGGAAGGAAATAAGAGCTCCTTTGATAGGAAAAAATTTAGATCCTATCAACCAACTGAGCACATGTTTGTTGAGTATATAAAAGCCAAGTGATCTAATCACTAATGCACTTGACCTTGAACCTTGACCTACGTTGTAATTAAAGAACAAAAATATGCATACTAGATGTCCTCCACCATTTAACAGTTATCTCGCTTTTTAAATTCTGCATTTCTCTGAACTGAGAATGAAGGTTTTACAAGGAATAATTTTTAAAAAAGCTGGAACACCAGGAACCATGAATGAGATAATAATGGAAGAACCAAGCTCTCAGCTTTGGCAACTACTACGTTAAAACTTAATTTGTTTAGAATATGTTGCATCCAATTTCAAACTTTGAAACATTTCTTACAATATGCCTAAAACTTGTACGTTTTTTCATGAATGGGCAGCCCGGTGCATAAAGCATCCTGCGTTAACCAGGTTCGGGGAAAGGCCACACCCCAAAGGAAGCCTAATGCAATGATTAGTAGCTGCTTCCATGGTTCAAATCCATGACCTACAGATCACACAGAGAACTTTATCATTGCTCCAAATCTCCCCTTCAGAATAATGTGTTATATTTACATGGACTCTTTTCACAATCTTCTCTTTTTCCTTTTCTCTAAGGTTTTCTACTTTTCTTTTCATTTCTTGATAACAATTTCACAAGCCCTCAGATTGGGGTTTAGTAAAGGATACATCCATAAACAACTGCAAATTCTTTACCCGAATAGGACCATTGAACATCATGAATAGGACCTTCTTTACCTGCAAGATACCAAGGATCACTAAATTGCAAATTCACTCATTCAACACGTAACTTTTGCTGAAGAATAAGAAGATGATAGAACATACGGAGAGGCACAAGCCCTTCATGGGACCCATCAGTAGTCAAGTAGTTCAACTTTGATTCTCCATAGTAGCTTTGGTTTGTTTTATCAACATCTGATTGGACCACCACTAGAAGCCCTGTAGAACCAGAGTTCCAGCTCAATTGCACAGTTGAGCACCGGAAGAAGCTACGTCGAGCAACAGCTTGATTTTGTAAGTCCTTTTCACAAGCATATATCTGAACACTGGCTGGCATTCCCTGCATAAATTAATTCCAAAAGGTTAATTAGGAAACCTGAGAACTGGCAGCCCAAGCACGGGACACTAGAAGAATCTTCTGTTGTGTGGTAACTGATTGCACGAAAGTGATGAAACTATGAAAGTATTTTACTCTTCAATTACTCTCCTTTCATATTGGTTTTTGGGCATTACTATTGCAACAAGAATTCCAAAATATTCAGGTTGATTTCTTAGATTCACTTAGCTGACTACTCTTCAGTAGCAGTTTCACTACAACAAATATGATGTACTGCGTTGTCCACAAACACAACTCTTTAAAACCTGCAAGACAGCTCATTGGTATCTGGTTTACAATGTGCCTCTCATATAGGATTCATTATGGAAGCTTGTCATATGTTCCCAAAGACTCAAAGTGCATCTTTCATTACATTAAGGAGCAGTTCGGACTTCTTCCGGAGAAAAGGTTTTCCAATTTATAGAAAAAAATTAAGATGGGATGTACTTCAATGAGACTTCACAGTCGAGCTCAATGTTGGTTGTGTCAAGTTGTCCAACAACAAGCAAAATATGCATAGGTTAAAGAGTCAAAACGAATATCGAAATGCGCATTTATCAGTCAAGAGGAATAAATACATGGATGTTTTAAATTGATAATTAATGAGGATCCAACAATTCACTTCATGAACAGCAAAATAGACCTTGGATTCTGGAACAAATGCAGCCACATATGATCCAGGGGCCTTAGAAAGCTCCAATGCTGCAACCCCAGGAACTCGAAGCCGATTAACAAATCCCTTAGAGAAATCCCTAGGATCAAAGAATTGGATCTCATTCGTTGCCAATCGACATGCAACAGCTTCGTCAGAGCTAAAACGTACTGAAGGCCTGAAGAAAGCAGAATCCAAATGAATAAAATACTACAAAATTATGAGCATCAATTTCCGAATTGAGAGACAAAGCACAAGAAAAATTACCATGTAACTTTAGTTATGTTTTTCTGGAAGAGTTGGTAAACAGATTCACCATCTTCTATCTTCCACAAGACTACGTTCTTATGCTGAGGAGATGAACATTTCTGGAAGGTTTGAAGATATGTCCCACAAGGAGATATGACAGCTGCAAGAAGATTTGGGACATCAAAGGACCTAATCTCTCTCAGGGTTTTGCAATCAAATATGCTAATTACAGAGTCTGATTTCGTAACCATAAGTCTGGACCCATCATCACTGAACTTTGCACTGGTACAAGGAACCCTATCCAGCTTGACACTAGGTTCACCGTTCGGGAAAGGAGGTCCATTCCAAATTAAAAAACCTTCCGGTCCTCTTACTAAAATCTCCAATGAAGATGAAGGCTCCACAACCGCCATCCTATTGGATCAAATATACCATCAATATTAGCACATACATCAAACCACAAGTACCAGAATTAACATCATTGAGACTAAGAGTTTGTATATGCTATATAGGATATAAATGATTTTCCACAACTTCTTCTTCTTTCTTTTTAAATTGGGGATAAGCGAAAGGGAAAACTTTGGAGGATATTACAAGGTGCATAATTGGACCCTCACCAACAAGGTAAAAATTCCAGTAGTTGAGCAACTAAGATTCCCCGATTTTCCACAACTCAAAGTAACCAAACATTAAACAAATGAAGAATTACCCCCATTATCTGAAATCAAATATTGAAACTAAAACACTCAATAAACTACTAATGAAATGGCATTGATGGATAAAAGTATCAATTACATTATAAAAACCCAATCTTTTTGAAATTGTAGCAGACTGTTCTAGTGGATTAATCTATGTCACCTACTAAATAGAGAAAAATTACACCCTTTTTGATACATATTCACTATAGGAAACAAAGAGAAGTCAATTCTTTATCATGGAAACAAAAGGAAACATGATTTCAAACAATCAAGCTCTAGATTAGCAAGTAATTAAGGTGAAAATTCCAATAAAAAATCAATTTCTGGGTGTGTTTGTGCATTGGGGTTTGCATAACATCAAATTAACTTACCAGAACAATGAAGTTGGGAATCACTGCTTGCTGCTCTGTTGAACTCAGACTCTGTGGCTATGGGGTTACTTTTGGCCTTCGAAACGAATTTGGCTATTTGCTTTTGCTTTCGGGGGACTCTATTGAAGTGTTAACACCTCCAAAATTTATTTGGTATTGTTTCTTAATATATTTTTAGTATTAATTTAAATATTAATAATAGTTATAGGTGAAATAGTAAGTATTTTTATATTTTTAATCAAGTAAACATTAAAAATATTCTTATTTTAATATGAATTATTAATAATTTTAAAAATACTATTTTAGTTGATACATTCCTCTGGTGTCATCATATAAGTGTGTTATTTACATAGGTACAAGTATATACATAGATATATCGTATGGCATAAGAGTGGTGTTTTAAAATTTAATTAGTGAAGTAGATAAGTGTTTTTAAGGCTATCAACAGTTCAAAGACGAATTGGTAATTCTCGCCAAGTTCAGAGATGAAATTCACATATTATTTTACTTTTTGCTCTTTTAAAATCTCATATCTTCAAATATCATGTTTTAGTTAATCAGATTTATAATATGTTTCAATTTTTTATTGAAAATCTCATTTTTCTCTATTTTGTGGACTTTTTTCGGTTTAACTTCAAAATTATTCATTCAACTATTTTAGATAGCGAACATTTTATATAATAATGTTATTCGACGTGTCAACAATTTTATGATGTAGATTTATTCAGAATCGACAAAATCTACATCATTGAGATCACCTTCATCCAGTTTTTGAGAGACTTTCTTGATTTTGGAGGAGTTCTAATTTATCTTAAGTATTATTAAGTTTATAATGTCAGTTTTGATCTTGTCTTATGACCTATCTTCAGTATCTTAGAGATTTTATAAATAAGTTAGTTGAGTCATAATTTTAGTTGTCTTACAAAAATATGCATATAATACGAACTTCATATTTTTAATTATAAAGTTATTGAGTTCATTTTTTTCTAAGTTATTCCATACTCATTTTTTACAGTTTTCGCATTAGTCAGTATTTAGTTTTATAGTATACCAGACCAAGTGTTTGGTTGGACCAATAATGGCTCTAAGTATCAGTACATCTAAAATATAGACTTAAGTCATGTCAAATTTGATATCAGAGTCTAGAGTTCAAATGTTCTATGAAGTTTATAAAGTCGTGTCAGTAGTATCTTATTTATAGTTTTGCGAGCTCCACTTTTATACATGAGGGACTAAGGACATTTAAGAAAGAAATTTTCTTCTTTCATACTCTAAATCGTGCAACATAACTGTTCTTTAAGAATGTTTTACAAATTCGTACATTGCTTCAAATTTTTCGTCTATGCACCATCTTCAAAGTGATAGAAATAGTAAAGTCCATATTTTTATCAATATGATTTTGTTAAATAAAGTCAAAGAAGGTTAAGAGACAGCACCAAGGATTTTATAGAGGAACACATTAGTTCATTTAAATTTAATGATTTGAGTTGAACAAAAAAAAGTCTAATAATTTGAAATTAATAATTTGAAAGAATGCACACTTATCATAAGAATCGTGCATTTGAACCAAAGTATGATATGCTCTTATATGCCTTTGAAAATCTTGATAGAGATTTATATCTTCAAGGAGGAGAAATGTATTTTAGAATGTTCGAATATGTTACCACGAGATATAATGTATTTTAGGAGTTTTTATATCTTTTATGTGCTGTGAAAACTCATCTTTCGCCGACACCGTTAAGGTAAACAAAGCCTTGTCCGCTTTATTTTTTTCACTTCTTTAACAATTCTTTCTCAGTTGGGACTTACTTCTTCATTACCAACAATTTCCCATAAAATTTGTTCTATCAAATAGTACTTGATACATATATTCTAAGTGTTATAATTATCATGATTTAATTTTTCTAGCGAGCTAGCAAAAAGATTAAAATTCATCATACCAAAAGGATTAGTGTTCGGCACGTACTTAAAATTTGGTCCCCGACCAAGATCGTCTGCAGTCCCTGACTGTGACTTAAGCGGATACTCCTTGTAATCCGGTCTCTGACCGCGTACTATAACGTCACCACCAATATGACTTCTTCAAAGCGCTAGCTCTAATATATTGGTCCCTGACCCACCACGTGTTGAATATAAGTGGGCAAGAGTGTCCTATTAATGAGGGCAAAGCTAAATAAACAAATCTTTATTTTTAATATTATTAACCAAGTATTGGGTAAAAACAAGCAAAGATGCCCAACACTCTTTTCTAACTCTCTCACTCTCTCTTTAGTATTTGGAAGCTTTTTGTTTTTGGCTAGGTTG
>JAABOM020000103.1:3592410-3605337 GCA_011800125.2 Solanum clarkiae
TTTCACTTAAATTAATTAAGTTGAAATTAATTTTTGATTTTCGAATTTTCTTTTTTTCAAAATAAAAAGCCATTTTTCCGACATAACAGTTCATAAAATAGAAATAATAGCAAAAAAAGTGTGACACAAATATATATTGATCATCTTTATTTTAAAATAAAATTGTTTGAACTTCTTAAAACTCATGAGATAAATTATAGAAATAATATTAATTGTCTGTCATTGTCACGATCAAATATAAAATTGAGAAGAGAGGAGACAATACTAATTGTATCAAGAAGAAAGCAAACATCACAATTGAGATGCAGAGGGGCTAGTTTGTTCTCTTGTGTATGAGTGATAATTACAGTTCATATAAGGTAAAAAGAACTTATTTTACTCATATTTATTTTAATGGATCACTCATATTTTCTAAATAGGTAAATATGAGTTGATCTATTTTAAGAGTTCATAGAAAATATGATCAAAATGGATAAAATATGGATACTCATATAAACCCATAGATCTCTCAACTCATAATAATAAATTCTTAATTGCTCTAAAAAATTTGTGTGCGTGATTTTTTTTTATGTTTCTTAAAAAAAAATTGGACTAGGTAAGGGGATGAGCAAAAAAAAATTAATATTTTTTTTAATTTTTTATTGGCATGGACATAAGTATCGAAAAATTAAAAATCAAACCAAAACAAATTAATTCAATTTTTCAGTTTGATGTCGGGGGGAGGGGGACAATTTTTTTTATTGGAGCGGGATAAATATCGAAAAATTGAAACAAACCAAACTAATTCGATTTTTTCGTTCGATGTCGGGGTGGGGGGCGCATAAATACCAAAAAATTTAAAAATCGAACCAAACCAAACGAAACTAATTTGGTTTTTCAATTCGGCATCGGAATGGAGGGAGGAGGGGCAAAAAAATAATTTTTTTATTTTTTTATTGGGGTGGACATAAATATCAAAAAATCGAACCAAACCAAAGTAATTCGATTTTTCCGTTCGGTGTCGGGGTGGGATGGAGGGCCAAAAAAATTAACTTTTTTTTAAAATCTTTTATGGGGATGAGCATAAATACAGGAAAATTGAAAAATCAAACTAAATCAAACCAAACTAATTCGATTTTTCGGTCCGGTGTCGGTGGGAGTGGGGGCAAAAAAATTAACTTCTTTTAAATTTCTTATTGAGACGGGCATAAATACCGAAAAATTAAAAAATCGAACCAGACCAAACTAATTCGATTTTTTGGTTCGGTGTCAGTGGGGGAAGGGGGATTTAACTTTTTTTAAAAAATTTTTATTGGGTTGGGCATAAATAACAAAAATCGAACCAAACTAAACTAATTCAATTTTTCAGTTCGGTGTTGGGGTGGGAGGGGGAAATTTTTTTTTTTAATTATTTTTATTGGGACAGACATAAATAACAAAAAATTAAAAAACAAACCAAACTAAACTAAACTAATTAATTTTTCGATTCGATGTCGGTGTGGTGGGGGGCAAAAAAATTTAACTTTTTTTATTTTTTATTTGGGTGGGCATAAATACCATAAATCAAAAAATCAAACCAAACCAAACTAATTTAATTTTTTTGATTTGGTGTAAGTGTTCTTTTTTCAAAAGTTCAGTTCTTCGACTCGGTGTAGAGGTCTCAAAATTTTAGTACACCAAAGAACCGAACTTTTATTAAAAAATTAAAAAAATAACTCATTTTAAAAAAATTATTTGAAAGTAGAGTTGGGGTAATTGGATTGAACATCAACAATTTAGCTTTGATTTAATCTTTTTTGGGTCCAAGAGAATAAATGGGTTGGAAATATTCTTATCCAAATCATATTTGACCAAATTCATATTTACCTATATTTTATATGGATGGATTGTGTCCTAATCCATTTTGACTCAATCCATATTCAATCTATTTAAATTCAATCCAATTCACTAATTTGCCACCTCTACTCTTACGGTCGGAAGTAATACTAAATTTAGGAAATAAGGTTGGTAAAATATTTAAGTTTACATAAGTAGGAGTAAAATAGTTTCAATATTATCTTATTGGATTATCGATATAACCATTAACCAAAATCATAAAATTAAAAATAAATTTGATAATCTAATAAAATAATTACAAAATTGTTAACACAATAGCCTAATACCGATAACTCAATAAATTTTATGCGTGACATTATAAATTTATTATCTCTTTTCACTCACTCAACATCTTCAACCTCAATTTTTGACCATTCCACCTCTGTCACCCCATTTGTTAACATATAAACTTTCTTGAAATGATATTTCTTTACTTATTAACAGAATATTAAAGAAAATTTCAAGAAAATGTTTTCTTTTCTATTAAACACACCCTGAATTTGAATAACTTTGGGCTTACTTTTGTTGATTAACGTGTTCATTTAATAATCATAGTCAAAATGATACCATTTTATTGACTAAGGCTATGAAAAGTCATAATCTTTGTATATATGATACACAATTGAGCAACCACCAAGAAAGATTGACCAAAGAAGTGGAAAATTTTTAATATATAATATATACTAGTAAGATTCAAGGTAATTACCACTACTATTTTGGTTTCTTTGAAGATAAAAAGGAAAAGTATAATTCTATATCCAAATTAAAGAAACTGAATTTATTAAACCGGATTGGAAAGAAAAAATAAATTATATCAAAATTAATTAGCTTATATCAATGTAGACTGTATTAGCATTTTAATAAATCCTATGTTAAACCAAAATATTTTAGAACTGTACCTAATTGAACGATCGACACACTTTGAACTAGTGACGAACTACTAAAATTTGAACTTGAAACCTTTAAGCTCTACTTGAATTTATTATAAGAAAACATGAAATAAGTTATGACATTTGTCAGTAATTTTTAGTTAATTTATCGCTAAAATACTCCTAACTAATTTTTTTTTTAAATTATTGCTAATCTATAGCTAAATGAGATTTTTTTCTTGTTTAATTACAAAATATATCCGTTACTAATTCTTTATTTTCTAGTAGTGATTTTGAATTTTCCATTAATCGTTGAGCAAATTTCTAATTTCAACTTTATCAAATTCACACACAAAAAATAAATTTTATATATATTATATAATCTTTTATCAGTGGATTCAGGTGGACACCCTCACATCCTCTTATGAAATGTTAGGCCATAAAAATTATTCAATTTTGATGTAATTTTTCTATCTTATTTAAAAATTAGTATTTGTGCTTGAAAATTCTAAATCTAACTTGAAGTTGTATTTCAAATTTAGCAAACAACTTGTGACTTGTTTTCCTATTAAATTTTTACTTTATAATTGTATTTAAATACGTTCAAACATAAACATTATTTTAGGTTTTTTTTACAAAAAAATATAACAAAACATACTTACATTTTTTATTTCCACTCAGGAGTGAAGCTATGCTGTCTTAAAGGGATTCATCCGATCTCCCTCCAATGAAAAATTATACTATTTATATATGATTAAAATATATATTTATATATTTACATTAGATGTCGAACTCCATTTTGACTAATTCATGTGTTACTTATTCAGATTTTGAACCTCCTTAGTAAAAATTCTGGCTCCACCACTATTTTGCTCCATAAATTTCAAATAAAAGTAAAGATATTTAGAATCAATTGGTAAGACTCATACTTAATTGTGTGTGTAGAATTGGTCTAGTAGGCTAAAAAGGGGTAATAACGGAATTTCATCCTTATTTATTACTCCGTCAACAAACGCCAGTCAGTCAAACTACAAACGTTCAAACCTGTGGACTCTTATGAAATTCCTGTATTCTTCCTATATTACCCTTCAAATTTAAATTCCTATATTACCCTCCTTCCCATGCATCAAACATAGATGCAACAGGGGTATTTTTGGAATTTTGGACATTGTCTTACATACATGACCTTTTCTTGTTTACTTATTCAACACGTTCCTTCTTACTACATTAATTTTCAATTCAACAAATACTACTTGTATCTATTCAAAATTAAACAAAAGACACCTCATTCAAATTGCTATAAATACCAAAGTTCATGCATAACATTATTCATCCACATTCATTAGCAAAGACTAGAGGGAATAACCCTACTTTGCACTTACAACGTTTTCCTTGCAGTTCTGCTTCAATATCTAATCAGTTCAAGAATGATGACTTGTCGAAGAATAACTACTTTGTTAGTGATTTTTATCGTCTTTTTTGCGATAATGAGTACTCAAAACCATGTCGATGCAGCTAGAGTACTAATGTCACAAGATTTTTCAGGGGAAATTAGCCTCGTAACATTGCCATCGATATATGAGAAGGCAAAGAGCAACTTGGCATTTTTGCTTGAGAGGCTACCTTCAGGACCTAGCCCAAAAGGACCTGGTCATTAAGCCAATTAATCAGAGGTCTTGAATTCGAGTTGCTTTCTTTTGAATGGGGCTCTATGTAGTGTAAATTTGAATTAGTCAGACTCTAATGTGAGTACTAAAGAAACCAAAAAAGAAGCTTTTTTTTAAGGGAACAAAGGAGTAGAGTAGCATAGCTTATAAATCTTTTTCTGGGCTAGATATATATAGGAAATATAGGATTGTTTCTTTTTCTTTTATTGTTATGTACCTCATTTTATTATTAATTCATTTTTCTGTTCCTTTCTGTAAAAGATCAATAGTATGAAGTTCTTGTAAGATTCAATGTTCTGTTGCTGAAATGACAATATTTCCTTTTATGTGTGTGCGTAAAATAAGTAATATTTTAACTATCTTTTTTGGTGTGTGTGTTTGTTTGATTAGTAAATTAAGAAAATTATTCGAAACATATTTGTCAATAATCTAGACAAATGCTATCAAGGTGGGGATAGGGGTTGGGGTTGCGTATAGGACGATAGAGGTGGAGGCCCTCTTAGTGTATTGGAGGGTGGGAAAGAAACAATTAGTATGTAACGTTATTTTTATGAAATTTATTTTTTCTAGTTACAATAAGGAATTAAGTCGTTTTCCTAAAAAAAAAAATTAAAAACTTTTAATTAACCAAAAATGAATAAATCAAAAAATATTTTTCTCAATATACATTAAGTCCAAAGACACCCTATGTATTAGTGTAGCAAAACTCCTAACCAAGCAGCTATTGAAGAACAAAAGAAGAAAAAGATGCACAATCTATGTTGATGTGTTTGGTATGGATGAAAAAAAATCTATTTTTTTTTATATTTGGTCGGTCAAAATATTTAAAAATATTTTCGATAGGAAAATAAGCTCATTAAAAATAAGGAAAATGATTTTATTAATGAAAATAGGAAAGATAAGTTGCATAAATGACATTTTAAGTTTATTGTATCCTCCCGGTCCATCCAATTGCCCAACCGCCAGCTCTTGACCATCCCACTCCTAAAATCACTCTCCATCCCTTCTCGACTCCAAAATATTTTAATAGTTAATAAATGTGTTAATATACATGACCTAGGTTTTTGTTAATTATCTTAAATATTCACCTAAGAGAAACATGTCATCTAATGTACTTCAATAAGCAGTAAATTTAGTTTTTACGTGAAAAGACCTAGCTCACAAAAATGTACAAGCTACAATTTATACTTTATAAAATTTATTCTCAACTTCACTAAATTACAATAAGGCTTTCAACAAAAGATTACAAACCTATATAACCTAAGGAATTATAAACCTATATAACCTAAGGAATTATAAACTCTAATTCTTTACAACACAAACCTCCCGAACTATGCATTTCCTAGTCTTTCAATTGCCCCAATTACTTGAAGACTATAATGTTAATTCAATTTATAACTGTTGGTGAAAATTACAAAAGAGTACAAATAACAATTGGAAAAGTAAAAATGAAGAACAAAATCTTTAAGCTGAGGTGCGGATATCCCGCTCTCTTTAAGGAGATTCAAACCCACTGTAGCAAAAATTTTCACCGGTCAGTATTTCTCTTGACTTGTCCCTCCAAGATACAACAATCTTTCACAAAAGTGTAACTCAACAAACTTTGGACAAGAATTGAGTTTCAAGCTCCAGAAGAAGAACACCTTCCTTCAACTAATAAGAACTCTCTTTTTGACAACTTTATACACTCTATATTTTTCTCTTGTATTGTGTATGCAAAACAAATGAAGACCACGACTATTTATAGTTATGAAAGTCTTCCATGCAATGGATATGTAACACCCCATAAAATTACCGAAACGCCCCTAAAAGGAAATCGTGCGCATAATGCGTCTTTTAAAGCTCCGATGGGAAATTTGAGACTGAATTTGCGATTACCGCAGAAAATCGAGTGAGAATATGGTCTCGACCCAATTTAAGAGCAATCAGGTCGAAAAATAATTTTTGCTAATTAATTGTAAAACAGTGTTGGTGCGCTCCCCTGACGCGACGCAGACTAGCACTTGTGTTTTTTAAAAAACATTTTTGAGGGGAATTGAAATTTTTGAAAAATTCAGGAAATATACTAGTCCGCGCCCTTGGCGCGTCGCAGACCAGTGTACCAATTTAAAATCTTTTCTTTTATAATTCGGGAAGGATATTTTGGTCATTCTCAACCCATTTTTAAGTCTCAAAATGTGTTTTTAAGTGTTAATTTCATACGAAGGGTTTCAAAAACCCATATTCTCCTAGTTCTAAGTACGTGAAAATTTCTATGAGAGAGAGCAAGAAAGGTGTTGAGGGTTTCAAGTTGGGGTTCGATTTCCTTGGAAGAACTGAGAAATTCTTCAATCCCAGGTATGTAAAGGTTACCTTGAACATGGGATTGTTCTCCCATGTGCCCCATGCTTGAATTAGGTTGATTAGTTGAAAGTAATGAGTCTTACCTGTTATTTCTTGAATATAAACTTGGAAACTACCTTTAATTTTTCACTTATTCTCTTAAAATTGATTATTATCATACTTGTATTTATTGTTTACATATATTATTGTATGATTGTGTACCTGATTTACATGATTTCCTTGTTAAAGACTCCAAGAATGAACCTATGGGTAATGTCTAGAATCTTGACTGTCTGGGTGTGTTGATTGTTGTGGTCTGAATCCTGAGATGGGTGTATTGATGACTGAAATTGATGGAACTAGTGTTCTTAGAGTCTAAATGAGGTCAAACCTTAGCTTTAAGGGAATAATCCTACTCTTTGAGTTGATAGATGATGAGATGAGGTGAATGTTCCTACCCGTGGAGGCTAGGTGATGGAAGTTCTTGATAAATTGATAGACTTATGAGCATGTCAAGTCCTGGGAGGAGTATTAGCATCGAAATAGGTAAAAGTGAGTCCCACTCGCACTCATTAACTACGTGGCTAGCGTAGGAGAGGATTGGACCGTGAAAGCAGATGTTTCCTTCGTCCCGCACAGGACTTGATAAACTTCTTTAGGATCTCCAATAGACTCGTTCTTTATCCCGGCAAGGTACTGGACGGATATGACAATGACATCTCTTCGTTGTATCATTACCGGCTCATAGGTGCTGATTATCAATTATAGAAACTCCCAGATAGGTTTCCTGTCTATAGTACTCTGAGGTTGATGTGATTGTTTGATGTCTTGATGGACAGTAATGTGATAGAGTCTTGTTCCTTTCTCTGGGTTGAGGCTGAGTGATTGATGAACTGTTATCATTGTATATAGCCTTACTGTTTACTTTAGCCCGTTTTACATAGAGTACATTCCACATACTAACGTCCCTTTGGTACTACATCATTTTATGATGCAAATTCTGTAGACAGAGGACTTTAACAAGCGAATCGTTGAGGTTCAGAACTCCTTGATCCAGACTTGGTGAGTCCTCCCCTGCCTTCATGAGGACATCTTTACTTGTTTTCATTTTTCTTTGAGTTCTTTTATTGGAATGTGGTAATCATGGCTTATTATAGTACCTTTTTAGATGGTAGCTATAGAGGCTTCATAGATGTAGACGTATGATGACTGATGTTTGGGGTCCTTTTCCCCTTTTTCCTTCTTTATATGGAGATTGTTCCTTTTATTTGTATTCTTTATGATAGATAGACTTGATAGCTTATAGCCCACTAAAATCTAGTTGTTTCTTTGTCATCTTCCACTAAAAATTGATTGAACGAATGCAATGAGACTAGGTGGTTTGCTTGGAGGCTAGTAATAGTCTCCGAGTGCCAGTTACGCCTAAGGTACCCTCTTGGGGCTTGACAAAATAACTAAATAATGGGGTAGTTAATAGAGAAAATTAATACCTATAAATGACATAGGTTACAAGGTGTAAAGGTAGAGTAATAAGAGAAATTATAGTGAGTCAACAAATGCCACCCAACGTGCAGATGAGAAATGTAACTGTAGACATTGAAATTTTATAAGACTCTACAGAATTAGTCCTATTTCAGTCAGGGTTTCTTGGAGACTGCTCTACCCTAAACCCTAATTCATGTCTATATAAAGGGTATTATATTTCCTTGAAAAGGCATCTCAAAATATACCATAGAGAGATTAAAATGTGATGACTTAAGGAGGTCAAAATCATCCTACATTCGAGAAATACGCTGTTAAAAAAGCCACTAACGGCCCTCGAATCATGGAGAAATCTTATGAGAGAAGAATAAAGGGAGAAACAGATTTGTACTCACATTGTTATCAATAAAATTTTTGTTTCTTCATATTTTATTTGTGATTTTAATTTATCTTTCTATCACTTTTTAAAGTTTGTAGTAAACAAATTCTGGCACGCCCGGTGGGACTAAATCTGTTCTTCATCTCTTCTCTCATAAATCAACATATTTGCCAATATGAAGCTACAAAACTGCGAGTGCTTCAAGCCTCGTCTTAGAGTTTCATCAAGTCTACACTTCGACAAACCTTGAAGTAGGGGCATTTGTAGACATTGAAATTTTATAGGACTCTGCAAAATTAGTCTACGGTTTCTTGGAGGCTACTCTACCCTAAACCCTGATTTATGCCTATATAAAGGGTATTATATTCCATTGAAAAGACATCTCCAATATCCTATAGAGATCAAAATATGATGATTTAAGGAGATCATAATCATCCTATGTTCAAGAAATACGCCACTAACGACCCTCGAATCTTGGAGAAATCTCTCGAATCATGAAAAATCTTAGGAGAGAAGAATCAAGGATAAACAAATTTATACCCACATTGTGTAGCAATAAACGTACATCCGACCCCCCCTCACCCTGCAATGAGCGGGAGCCTTTTAAGGCACTGGGGTATGTTGTTGTTTATTGTGTAGCAATAAAATTATGTTTCTTCGTATTTTATTTGTAATTACAATTTATTTTTATCACTTTAAAATTTGTCGTAAACAATAACCTAAGGAGTAATTCACAAAGTGTAACTCCAAATCGGAGGCTAATAATGCCCACTAAAAACGATAGACTATATTTTAACTTCAAACTCTTCTTTAATGTCAAACTCTCTAGACTTGCAGCTCTATTTCAAGTGAGACTCCATTAGTGTTGTAGTCAAATCAGATGCGGAGTCATCTTTGGCTGGGGGTGTTAAGTAACATCCGTTCATCGGAAAATTATATTATATATAGAGCTTAAATTTAATTTAATAAATATTTATATAAATATTGATATCTTTGGCACAAACTAAATATTTAGTATTGGTTAAAAAATTATAAAAATTATTTAAGATAATGTATTCTATACTTATTAACAATATATATATTTAATTTGACACCTCGAATTTAACTGTTCGCGGCAGAGTACCTTTGAACCAGTCTGACTGCCATGTCTCATTTTTCTTTGTAGAGGCTACATAACTTGTATGATTAATTATTTTGGCTATTTTCGATCGTCTACTTAAATCTAATTAAGGACATCTAAGAAATATAAATTCTGTTGCACTAATTTTGCTATAAAGAAAAAAATATAAACACAAAGATAAAATAGAAGTGTATTTAATACTTTATCATTTATGATAAAGATTAAAAATGTAGCAAAAATTAGGAAACTAATTTTATTTCCTTCCTTTTCTTTTCCTATTGTAAAATTAATTTGTAATATACAGATTTTCTAATTTCTCCATTCTTGTGTGTGTATAAAGTCTGGTATATATCTCTTTCATTTAAGAACTAATTTGCTTCTTTTTCTCACAAAGAGGAATTTTCGCATATAGTCACTCAAAAATATTTCAATTATATTCTATAGTTATAGTTTGGGTAATTACATTTCGTAACTATAGTTATAGTGGTGTTATGCCAAAAAATGGCTTTTATTTTGAAAAAAAAAAGAAAATCAAAAATTAGTTGAACATCTCAATTAATTTGAGTAAAACCAATTCTTGATATTCGAAAAGGAAATAGAGTCGCCACCTAATTTTAAGGATAATTAGGAAACCAATAAATATTTTAAAAGACCTAACAGAAAAATCTTTTAAAATCCAAAGAAAGGGTTCTGGTTCATATTTTCACTTCGAGAAGGTTCTACGCACTCGAACTGGCCGCTAAATGCGGTTATCCGACGATTAAGAAGTTGACTAACTTTGAAAATACTTGTTTAACTTGGAAAAGGTTGACTGGTTTGAAATTAACGAATTTTGAAAAGATTAGACTGAATTTGACTAATATTAAAAACTTGAGGGAAATTGACTATGTTTAAAAGTTGAACTAAAATATAAAATCACATTTTTATATATATATATTTTTATTTTGAACTGCAAAATACCCTTTTGGTTTGGACACCCGTTGGGGAATTCAATTAGGTTAGAACCAAGTAAGAAATGTTAGAATTAGACAAATATCACAAGCACATAAATATACAATAAATTCAAAATAAATAATATTGGGTTTGATCAGCCCAACTCTTTAAACACCTGTCCTATTACTATATGTTTTGGGCCTGTCAAGCCCAATAAAATCCTTCAGCTGCTGCTCCTTGGGCTTGGCCCATTTTGTCTGTGATATACTCTTGATATACATCAGATGTATATTAGTGTATCATGTGTATACACTATTTTTGGATTCCTATCTTCATGTTGCTCCTAGGCTAACTCGAAAAGGATGTTGGGTCTCCTTAGCCCAACGAAATGCGGAGGAGATTGGAGGAGTCCCAATGGACTCCCGAACGAAGGTTTATACAATACGGAAAAAGAGACAAATTAGTAAATGAACAAAGGCATCACTTGAAACAAGATTAAACAAAAGTAGATTGATTCTAGCAACATATTAATAGGTTATATTCATATACCTGTACAACTCAAAGATATGAAAACAAAATTAAAGGACAAGTTTTGACATGTAAGAGTCACGAATATTAACAAGTACAACTAGACTAAAGACAAGTCATGAATATTAACAAGTACAACTAGAGTAAAGACATTAACAAGTAAATCAGCGAACCGAAAACTTTAACAAGAAATCAGAGAACCAGAAGCATCTGCAAAGGAACTGGCAAGCTTAAAACTGAACATTACAATATTAACGCAACTTCATAGAGGTTTCAATACGAGGTTAGTAGCCAAATGATGATGCAAGCAGGAACAGGAGAAGAGTCTGATGCAAACATCAATGGGAGTACATGTAATAACACAAAAAAATCTCAAATTATCGTCCCTTTTTGTTTTTCCAGGAACATAAAAAACACACGAGTAGCTATAACATGAGCTAAACCAATTTATATTGCTTTAGAGATGCAGGAAAACAAAAGGGCACAACAAGAGAAACCAGAATCTGCATGCTTACTTCAAGATAGCCAGATTTAACACTCAGTTAGAAGTTTACAGATTACTTTAGGAACCTAAAACTCATATAAGTATTTGAACATGGATCAGACAAGAACAAGACACATAGGACATGCCCATATTTCTATATTTTTTTTAATGTGACACACATGTATCACTATTTGCAGCAAACAAGAAGCTCAAGCTTAAAGGACCAAAGTACAGAAACAATCTTTTCCCAATGGCTGCTAGTAAAATATCAAGTTTAAACATGACTTAGACCAATTTTAGCATACAATCGGGAGAGATTTGATACAAACAAACGCTTCAGAAGTAGACTTGAGAAACAGAAACCAACAACAGAACTAGAAACAGAAACTAGACCCGAGAAACAGAAACCAACAATGGAAACAGAAACCATTTCGTCAAGAATTAGATCTTTACAATTTAAACACAACTCGACAAACCCAAAGGAAAGTATATTAAGGACACCAACATCATAACGAAGTAATGAAAAGGAACTAATTGAGGTTTTTAAGCATTTGAGAAAGCTCCATTATCCAAACGGTAACGAGAACTTAGTCATGTGACAGTAGAATCCAAACAATACTTAATATTATGAAATCAAATAGTTTTTACCCCTTTTGAATGCTAGAAATAAGACTGCCCCCCTCAAACAGAAGCATCTCAGTACGTATTAAAGTAAAGACAAGAACACAAGTTGTTAGTAGGTCACAAACTTATTCAAACTAGAAAAACTGATGCAAATAGACACGAGACAAGACGAGCTGGACAGATCTTATTCTCAAGAAAACAGATTGACATTGTTTCCAGTGGTTTTAACCATTTCAAACGTGGTAGAGACATGCATTATCATTTATGACCAAAGAGCTACACATTCCAGGCAAGATTCGGCAGATAAACGCAAACGACCTTACTGATATTCAATGAAAGACAAACAGATAGCCTTTTGAAGAACCAGAATTGTCATCGAACTAACAGGTTGAAACTTGAACATTACAGCATGTATTTGGAAAGCGAAATCGTTTCGATATTAGTTTTGACTCTAAGCAACTCAACAGTGAACAAAAGCGGAAAACAACAATCTCTTCAACCAATATTTAATACTAGTATTGGGCTCAACAAGATTGAGAACCATTCAACCCAAATTAACAATAAACCACAGTGTTAGCTCAGCATAACAGAGAACTCCCAGTCGAACAAACTAAACCATCATCAAACTTCAATATAGTTTCAACATTCGCATCCGAACACAATAT
>JAABOM020000103.1:3615279-3625584 GCA_011800125.2 Solanum clarkiae
GGGTTGGTGTGCATCATCTTGATGAATCGCTACAAGGTAAAAACTTCACATTCAAATGTCACAGGGAGGGCAATGATTAGTGCTACAACATTCTTAATACATAAAAAGCTCTCAACAGGAGAGAGTAGGCAACCAACCAATTAAATACTACTATCTCTTCTGATTTAATATAAATAAATTACTAGAGTGCAACATATCAAGATTGAAAAGACAATTTTTATTATTTTTTTAATTTTTAATATATTTAGTTTATGTTCATTTCATCATTTTGTTGCAACAAAAAACTCATGAACACCCCACAAGGTTTCTCAAGGTAATACAATATATATAGATCTTACCCTATATAAATTTATGTATCTTAAGAAGGTAGATAAAATTATTTTGATATATTCATTTTTGACTGAACGAACAATGAAAAAATATTGCCTTGAATATATTTCATGAGTATTCTATAATGTGATTGCTTGAATATATTTTGGGAAATGATTTAAATATACCCTTGAACTATTTGAAAATAGAGAAAAAATACTTATCCATTAAGTTTTAACTAAAAAATACTCCTTTGTCAAATTTTTTATTCAAAAATACTTCTCAGTTAAATTTGTGAATAAAAAAATATCTCTCATTTTCCTAACTGAAATGAAAAAGGCCAAAAATATTCCTTAATTAGTAAAAAATCGAGCAAGAATACCCTTCATTTGTTTTCAGCTATAAAATACCCCCCGTTAAAATTTAAAGTTATTATCTCTCTCTTCCATTGAAAATTTAACATCAACCAATCTTCAAATTAATTTTTTTCAAATTTTAAATAGTCCATATTTTGCATGAAATAGTTATAAAAAATATATACAAATATTATCAACATTCAAATAATAAAGTTATAACTAAAGGATATAATGACAACTAAAACAAATCCATAGTTTCAAAAATTTATATATACTAATTAAATTAAAGTAAATCGAAATTTAATTTTTTTTTAATCAAAATATTGTTACTAAAGCAGATACGTTGACAGAGACGTACCTATTTCAACTTGAAACTATCTCCGATCGCTCAGTGCCGCTATTGATGCGAATGGTAAGAAGTCTTGGTTTCGAATCAAGCTGGGGCGTCATTTCATTCTCTTCCTCCTCTCAATTGATACCGTAGGTGTTCGTGTTATTAGTCGATTCAATTCAATTTAAATGTCAACAGTGACTTCAACGGATGAAATAAAAAGAATAAAGGTAATTCATATACCTACTTTTCCATATATGCCCTTGGTGCGTTTCTAAAGCAAAAGTTCATCGTGGGATATTTTGTCTATTAATGGACCAGTTCCAAAGTAGCATTTGCTGTTGCCCCTTGACACAGTATTCCTTCCCTACCCATTTATTTCGATTCAAATTAATTTACGAGATCATTAAAGGATGTCGTGCAATGAAGAAAGTTAGATTTTCTTTAATTAGATATCTCAAATTTGAGCTCTAAGAATTGAATAATCTTTGATAGAAAATGCTTCCTCTCAAATGAAGCCCTACATAGCACGAATTTGAATATAGTTGGACTTCAATATGAATACCAAACACCGAGTGAAAAGTCAAAAAAAAATTATATTTATGAGAGTAAAATAAGTAATAGTGAATTTTACATGTAAAAGAACTCAAAAAATTCATGTTTAAATATATAATTAAAATTATTTTTTCTTCTTAAAATATTTAATATATATTTTTTATTCACATATTTTTAAAGAAAATATTAATTAAAAGAATTGTTTGATTATATTACTCTAATTTATGGCTTGAAAATATATTCTCTTTATTAGATATTTATTTTATTTATCTGTAATGAATACAATATTTGTAGTCTTTAAAACTAAGTACTAATATACATATATATATATATATATATATATATATTGTGCAGAATAAGAAGAAATTCAAAAAATTTGTCGTTGAAAAATAAGAGCAACTCCACTATTTATAGATAATAAAGGATAATATGGACATGTGATTATGATGTCTTACCGTATAAGGTCATAATTCTTTGAAAAAATTACATTTATTTGAAAAAAATTATAATTTATCGAAAAAATTATACTTTCCAAAAAAGTTCACAATCTTTCGAAAAAATCGTAACTCTTCATTTTTTGTTCATAACTTTTAATCAGAAAAATCTTATTTTTTTTTAAAAAACAATTGCAACTCTTACTTTTACATTTTCATCTTTTAAAACTCAACATAAATTACTCACAAATATTTCATGATCCAATACAATTTCAAATTTTAAAATATCATTTTTTATTGATCTCTCTTCCCATTTTAATTTAATTTGTGAATCAATGCAGCTATATTAAGAAATACAAAGACAAAATTTAAATCATACTTTTCATTATTACTTTTTGTGAAGTCAGAAATATATAGTATAATTTATCTTCTTAAAAGTATAAAACTTTAATAAATAAATTCAACTATTTTGAATATTTAGGAGTTGGGAGTTACACGGAGGAGTAGAGGTAGATTGAAAAAATATTGGGGGAGGTGATCAGACAAGATATGAAGAAACTTGATCTCACCGAGGACATGGGCTTAGATAGAAAGGAGTGGAGGTCACGAATTAGAGTAACATACTAATAAGTTAGTAGAGAGATTGATGTCTGACCATAGGGTATAGTAAGGTAGTAGCATTTGTCCGGTATTATCACTATCTGTCTTATATATGAGAACTATCTCGTATTTACATACTTCCTGTTTTTCATATCTAGTTTATTCTACTTATTAGTTTTTGTGATGAGGGTTCCCAAGAAACAACCTTTCTACCTCTATGAGGTAGTGATAAAGTCTGCGTACATTCTACCCTCCTCAGACACCATGGATTCCGTCGAATATGTTGTTGTGTTGTGATGGTTATTTTGAATATTTAAAAAAATCATAAAAATTCAAATAATCTAAAACAAAAAAATATAAAAAATAAAAAAGTAATTTTTTAAAAGTTTTTTATAATAAAACATGGTCAAACACATTTAGACAGACAAGTGGTGTTATTGTGTATTGAGAAAAAACAATAAGGTCCTATCTCGTAAATTCCGCTAACTTCAAAAACTCCACCTTTTTAATCCACCATTCTCCACTTCCCTTTTCTCCCTCCATCTCTCTCCTACTTCCTCTGCTTTTTTTCATTTCTCTCCCAAGTTCTTCATCTTTTAGAGAGAGAAAAAAAATGGTGGATGAGTTTATGGTTTGTGTTGATAGGATCATAATAGCAACAACATGTTATGGAGATTCATCAGTTAATAATAATGGTGGAAGAGAAGCCCTTTTGACTACTGATGCTGTAAATGAGATTTCCAATGTTGAAATCATCAATTCAAGAAAACCCCATGAGGAAAGTTTTAGTAGTAAGAGTAGTAGTGGTGGTGATGGTGGGGAGGGTTCTTCAAAGGTTAGTGTTAGAGAGTGTAGGATTTGTCAAGAAGAAGATGAAGAAACTGACATGGAAGCTCCTTGTGCTTGCAGTGGCACTCTCAAGGTACCCCCTTACCCCCCCCCTCCCCCACCCAAAAAAAAACCAAAAAAAAATCTACCCATCTTTTTTTCTTTCTGAGTTTTGAAAAGTTGAGTTTTTTAAGTTTTGGTTGTTTGTTGAAATTTGAACTTGTGTTTGGAGGTGTATTTTTTTTTTAAAAATTTTTTGAGTGAAAAGTTCAGAAATTGGTTTGACTCCATTTTTGGGAACTTGAAATATTTGAAGGTAGAATTTTCAAAAATCAAAATCTATGCTAAAGTTTTCAGTTTTTTTTTTTGCCACCTATTTTCATTTGCTTTCTTGGGGTTGTTTTAGGAAATGTGTGTAATTTCTACTTTTTCCTCTGCCTTTTTTAAATGGGGTTGCTTTAATTTAAATTTTTTTGTTACAAGTTTAAGTTTTACTACCACTTGTTCTTTAATTTTTTCTTGGGAAAATGTGTCTTGTTTCTTCACTTCTCCATATCTTGTCTTCATCCCAAATGGATGCAAAAAAAATTCTTTTTTTCTTTCTTTGGGTACCTAAAAAAAAATTTAAAGATTGATGCTTTTGATGGTACAAAACTTTCTTTCTAATAAAAGAGTCAATAGAATTACATTAACCCATAAAACCTTTTTACCAAAACCAACTTTTAGTGAAGTTAAAAAAATGGCTTTTCAATTTTGGAGTTTGTGCAATTTTTTCACATGATGAATGCTGCTTGTGAGTCATTTTTGTTCTTATCTGGAAAATGAATAAGAAATGCTTGGTCACCAAACTTTTTTTATTATCATTAAATGTGGATTTTGAATATTCTATACTCTACCTTTGTTGAACAGAAAAATTTTACAAAATGTACACCAAACAATTAAATGCATGACAAGAGCCATTTTAACCAAAAAGTCTGATGTCTCACAATTATTTATGACCCTTAATGATTAAATACTACTGCTGTATGACAGTTATATTGAGATATTTTTTCACATTTACAGGAATTTATGTTATAATTGATGATAGTTGTCAAAAGTCAAAATGTTTGAGTAAATGCTCTTTCAGTTATTCTGGATCAAAATAGTTGTCATGTTTCACTCCTCGAGAGTCGATTCGACTAATTTTCAAACCTAACAACAATAACAACATATCCCGTGAAATTCCACGAGTGGAAGTGGAGTCTAGGGAGGTAGAATGTGCGCAAACCTTATCACTACCTCATGGTTCAAGCTTTTGCAAGCTATGTTGTGTGGACTCTTTAAAAGTGTCATGGGTGACATGTCGGATCCTCCAAAAGTGATTCATTTTTGGAGGATTTGACACGGGTGCAACACTATTTTTGGAGAGTCCGAGGGAATGTAGTTTGCAAGCGTAGTGCTACTAAAGTTGCTTCCCTTTTATGTCCAATTCTTGAGAATTCACATTGAATTAGTAGAGCTTGTTAATGCTGCAGTTTCACCTAAATATTTTCAAGGTTTCTTAAGTGACATTATATTTGAATGCTGAGTATGTTAGTGGAGCCTGATAATATATTTAGCAACTGTTCATTCTCCATGTATATGTGTATTCGGTGTAATTGTAAATATCCGGATATCATTAATATATATAATTCTGTCGCTGTGGAGGTTACCCAATTTTTGGGTTTACCACGAAAAAATACTCTCTCTCTCTTAACATTATTCTCCTCCTTCTCTCTAAACCGATTCACTGTTCATCGTCTTCTTTCTTCTTCCTTCTTTCTTCTTCTACTTTCAATTGCAGATTCATATTTCCCAACAGAGTATTGAAATTCTGTCATCTGTTGGACTTGCAGTTTGCTCATAGGAAGTGTATTCAGAAATGGTGCAACAAAAAAGGTGACATCACCTGTGAAATCTGTAATAAGGTTGGTAGCTTTTAAGCACCTACTTTAGTGGTGAAGATATTGCTTTAGTCTCAAGTAATTTTTGATTTGTTGTTTGTATTCTATCAGGTGTTTTCACCGAATTACACTCTTCCACCGGCAAGGAGCAATCCTGATGTAATGGCAATTGATATCAGGTAGGTGCTTCAGGTTGTCAGTTGTATAATATTCGGCATTTGCTTTGAAATTCTACGAACATCTTGTTGTACTAATACATAAAACAGACTACAACATACTCATGTTATCCCGCAAGTCCACACGTGGGGTCTGGGCAGTGGGAGCGTAGGATGAATTTAGACATTATCCTTACCTT
The DNA here is from genome assembly GCA_011800125.2 of Solanum clarkiae. Taxonomy (NCBI): domain Eukaryota; kingdom Viridiplantae; phylum Streptophyta; class Magnoliopsida; order Solanales; family Solanaceae; genus Solanum; species Solanum clarkiae. The sequence goes on from JAABOM020000103.1 coordinate 3,620,970, forward strand.
AATGGGGTAGAGAGGCTGTTTCCGATAGATCCTCAAGTCAACAGAAAAGTTTTCTGTGCAAGACATCTTTTGAAGTTTTTGGTTGAAACTTGCTGTTTAAGTTTCAACAATGAAAGAAGAAGGGACAAACTGCTTCATAGGTTTATCTACGTCCGTCTTCTGTGTCAATTGGTTAGTAAATAAGTATTGCTTGTAACCTTTGCTCAATGGGCATCCCTAATGAAAGAAAAGAATGGACTATGAGAATACAATACTCAGAAGACTTTTTTTTGGCCCCTTAAATGGCTGCTTGACATCAGTTCTCTTGCCTGCTTAATGTCTTTATGCAGCTAGATATGAGATGGTTCCGTCTTCATCTGTCACCTGTCTTAAGGCTTATGATCATGATCTAGTTTCTTTACGGACTATCATTTGATCTTTTTAATTCTCTTTGCCCCAGAGGCATACAATACATGAGTGTCTGAATGATATAGGCATCATCGATCATTTTTGAACATATAGGTGCTTTCTGTTCTAAGTTCTCCTTGAGCGAGTTCTTTACCTTTATAGGCCAATTAGGTTGTTCGTGTAGAAATGGTGGCATTGCAATAACTTGTTCTGAAGATTAGTAGATAACAAGCTTTCAAGAGAACTCGTTTGGGATACCTATCCTTTTGAATTAAGATTTTGAACTCAGATTGGATCTTGTTGTATACGTTCTAATGCTGTCAAGTTCAGAAATTTATTACAAGATTACAGATAGGTTTCAACAGAACGTAGGATTTTTCGACATGATCCAACTACACTAATGTAATGGTATATAATATCAAATGTCAAGTTTCCGGCATTCGACCAAAACAGTAAATACTCTGTTTCTGATTGATTTTTCAAGCCTTTTTGACCGTTTTGCTCTTTGGTTTGTTTAAATCAGGCAAGCATGGGGACCAGGCATGGATATTAGAAATCCTCATTTTCTGGCTTTTGCTGCAGCTGAGCGTCAATTCCTGCAATCCGAGTATGATGATTATGCGATTGCTAACAGTGGGAGTCTAGCATGTTTCCGCTATGTTGCAATCATTGTATGTATAAGCTGTGGAATTCGTCTATGTTTCAGTCATTCTGTTTGTAAGCACTTGATTACTATTAATGCAGCTGATGTTACTCTTGCTGATACGCCAAACCTTGATGGTGACAAGGGAGTTTGCAATGGTGCAGGACCCATCTTCATTCTTCAACGTAAGTCGGAGTCATTGTTGCATATATCTTGAAGAGTGACACTATTAAACGTATATGCCAATTTGAGCATGTGTTGTGAACTTCAGTTTCAGATTTCACTTCTTCAGCTGGCGGCTTTCCTCCTCCCTTGTTATGTAATGGGTCGGACATGGTACATGATACAATGCCGAAGAAGGAGGCAGGTATGTTCACCAAATAGGTTATCCTCCTCTCCGTTTTCATGTTACAACTGCAAATGGAAAGCTCTTTGTTGATTTCAGGGTTAAGATGGACCATCTTTTGCAATGCTGCTGTACATCAACCTTCTCTATTTATCTTCCTCGGAAGCAAATGTAAATGTGAGGATTTCAGTTCTCTCTTTCTCAGTTTTTATTGTACATAACTAAATGGAAACTTTCTGCATTTTCTTGACGAATGTAATACCTTTTTAAGTATGTATTATTTACAATCATAATTTGACTCTCAATAGAGAATCACACGCTTTTATATGTAAATTGAGATCGCGAAACGATTTTTTCCTATCACGCTTTTTACATGTACAGTTTATGTCTTTTCTTCCTTGCATATTATATTACGTGATTAGTTATATTTTTAAATAGTAAATTAATTTTAAATATTTTCATGTCACTCACAATGGGCATTGCACTTTGAACTCAATTTTTACATTTTTTTTATAAAATTATAAAAGTAATTTATAACTTATTTAAGTTGCGACAACCAACATTAAAAAGATTATCTAATTTAATATTTATTTTAATATTATGTGAGACATAAACATTGAATTGAACAAATATATATAGGATATAAAATATCACACTTTTTTTAATTATATGTATTTTAAATGAAATGACATGTTTTATGTGGTTAACATAATTTGGCATTTGTGAACATGCATGCAAAGTTTTTTTATTTTTCAAAATTTGAACAAAAATGTCTCATATGAATATTATATTGTGTATTTAGGTGCTCATTCAGAAAAAGTTATAGTTCGAGTGTCAAAATGAATTTTACTAACAATTTTAATGGTGCTATTAATATATTAAGCCAACTAAAAATTTATTTTATAAAATAATACCAAAATAGTATTTTTATCCAACACACACAGGCACAGTTTCATTAAATTTTATTGTATATCACAAAATATTGGAACAAAAATATATTTATTTTAGCTATCTTTAAAAAGAAAAAAATTATTGGAACACTATTAATTTTTACTTTGTTAAAAATATTTTAAAAATTATATTGAAAAAACTAACTTGATTTTATATAATAAACGCTAAAAATATGATCGATAAAAAATAGTATGAAAATTGAATAAGAACTGGGATTCATAGTATATGAATGAAGTTGATAATGGATAAGTAAACTTATAATAGAGAATAAAATTAAAATGATATAAAAAAATAGATCAACACATGTGTTTAGAGACTATTGGTGAAGAAAAAAGATAATGCCAACTATATAGTACAATTTATAATGTTCATTGTACAACTCTTCATAGGTATGATTGTCATTCTATTAGCTTTTCTATATAATAGAAACTAGACATAGGTGTCCGTGCTAGTACGGGCTAGATATCTGTTATTTTTCTATCTCAATTAATGTTATATAGATAAAATTTAGAAAATTAATTAAGTTTTAATATGATTTTTAAATATTTTAAATTGTTAATATTGTGAATTATAGTCCTATTTTACGTAATTTTTAAATAATATATGTTACTTCTCTTGTCCTAACTTATGTAACACTACTAAAATTTCAAATATCAAAAATTTTTAGATGTCTTTTTATTTTAATTTTTCAATTGTTGCGATTCATATTATGTTAACATCATTTTTAAACAATATATGTTATTCATCTATCCTTCTTTATGTGACACTGATTCGAGTGTTAATTGAGCTTTTTATATCTTTTAAATATTTTAAGTTGTTAATTCATGTAATTTATAATACCTTTTCTTTAATTTTCATGCGTAGATATATTACTATTGTTAAATATCTAAATTTATAATACCTTTTACGTAGTTTTCTGATTAAATAATATATGTTACTTCTTTGTCCCATTTTATGTGACATCGATTGATTAGTGAAATTAATCAGTCGATTTTTTTAAAAAATATTTTAAATTCTTAATTATTATGATTTATGATATCTCTTATGCTTTTATATAACATGTTTTTTAAAAATGATTTAAGTCGTTAATTATCATACTAATAGTATTTTTTACGTAGTTATTAAATGTATGAAACATTAAAAATAAAACAAACAAATTATAATGAAAGAACTATAAAAAATTATAAATATAACCTCAAACCGCTCAAGCAGACATGTCAACCTGCTAAGCAGTTGAAACAAAAAATATATGCTACTCCTCTAGTCCTCTTATCCCAATTTTTGTGGCATTGCTAAAATTCAAAAGTCAAAGTTTTTTATATATCTTTTTATTTTTAGTTTTTTAATTAATGTTATTTATATTACATTTACGTCATTTTTAAACATATATCTTATTCATCTATCTCAATTATATGACATTGATTCGAGCATTAATTGAACTTTTATACATCTTTTAATTATTTTAAGTTGTTAATTCTTCTGATTCATATAATTTTTTATTTAATTTTTATATGTAGATATATTACTACTGTTAAATATTTAGATTTACAATACATTTTATGTAATTTCCTAATTAAATAACACATGCTACTTTTTTGTTCCATTTTATATCATGTCGATAGATTAACTTTAAATAATCAATCAAAATTTTTAATTTATTTTTAAAATATTTTAAATTGTCAATTATCATGATTTATGGTATGTCTTATACTCTTACATAATATGTTTTTTAAAATTATTTTTCATCATTGATTATCATAATTAACAATAATTTTTTATATAATTTTTAAATGTCTGAAATACAAAAATAAAATAAACACATGAGTACTCAAGTAAAATCGATATTAAATATAAGTACTCATATGAATTTTATTTTTTGAATTCATTAAATATGTTGCATTTGTAATTCCAAAGGTTGGGGGAATGATGAAAATAATTCATACATGTAGCATGAAATAAATGAATCGAAGATACGTGCAAAAAACATATGGTTAAATCATGTAAGCATGAAATCATAACATACAATTTATATGATTACTCATAATTCTTGAACAGAATTCTCCTCTTTCACACTTCATAGTTTTGGGATGTAAATTAACACTTTAATTTACTTTGACACAATCAATTGTGTAGTTGGGAATTTTATAAAGCATCCTTTTTTTTTTTTTGGATTTGCACCAGGTGTCCAAGTCTCTTTGAGCCCCGACTAATCCCGGGGGTGTACAGGCCCTCGGCAAGGAGTTTTCCGCAAGTGCACCACGGTTAATTCAGGTTTTACCTGGTCCGAT
>JAABOM020000103.1:3625684-3639624 GCA_011800125.2 Solanum clarkiae
CCTTTTCAACACCCTCATCTCATCATCACTTTCTAGGAAACAAGATGATCAGAAAACTCACTTTGCATTAGCCCTTTGCACTCGTATTCTGATGCAAACCACTCTCATACCCAACAGTTACACCTCCCCTTCTCTTTTTAAGGCTTGCATTCTCAACCATGGCTTCAACATGGCCGAGCCTTGCACACCCATGTCTTAAAATTCCTTGAACCACCTTATGATTATTTTGTTCAAGCCTCATTGCTTAATTTCTACTCCAAGTGCGGCGGATTGGGTGTTTCAAGAGTCCTCTTTGATCAAATTACTGAACCTGATCTAGCTTATTGAAACTCCATACTTTCAACTTAGGCACATGATTATTCTGCTTATTATGGATCTAATCTTGATAATGTGTATAACAGTTCTTGTGTATCATAGGAGGTTTTGCTTCTGTTTAGTCAAATGCAGAAATCTTTGACTTGTCCTAATGAAGTTAGTTTGGTGGCATTGATTAGTGCTTGTGCTGATTTAGATGCACGTAGTCAAGGAATATGGGCTCATTCTTATGTGCTAAAGAATGGTCTCAAGCTCAATCGGTTTGTTGACACAGCATTAATCACCATGTAGGCAAATTGTGGACGGCTTGATTTTGCTGACCAGGTATTCGATCAATTGCCTGAAAGAGACATTGTTATAATGTCATGATTAGAGGACTTGCAATTCACGGCCTTGGTCTAGAAGCTCTTGAACTTTTCAAGAAAATGGACTTAGAAGGTTTGGTTCCTGATGATGTCACAATGCTAGTTATAATGTGTGCTTGCCCTATGTGGGGTTCGTTAATGAAGGCTGCAAATTTTTTTTGAGTCAATGAAGGAGGATTATCGCATTGAGCCTAAGCTTGAGCATTATGGGACCTTAGTGGACCTCGGTCGAGCAGGCCAAGTAAAGGAGGCAGAGGAAATTGTTTAGACCATTTCTATAAAACCAAATGCAGTTCTTTGGAGGTCCTTACTCGGAGCTCCTAGAGTTCATGGTAACTTAGAGGTAGGTGAATCAGCTTTGAAACAATTGATACAGCTAGAGCCAGACACCAGTGGGAATTATGTATTACTATCGAATATGTATGCTAGCTTGAACAGGTGGGATGATGTGAAAAATGTAAGGAAGTTGATGAAAGATCAGGGGATTGAGAAAGCTCCTGGTAGTAGCATTGTCGATATTGATGGTGCTATGCACGAGTTCCTTATTGGCGATACGACTCACCCAGAAGCCAAACAGACATATTTGAAGCTAGATGAGATGCACAGGAGGCTGCAAGAACATGGTCATAAGTCTAGAATAAGAGAAGTTCTGTTCGACATTGAAGAGGAAGAGAAGGAAGATGCCCTTTCCTACCATAGCGAAAGGTTAGCCATTGCTTATGCTCTTATTGCTTCTGATTCTGGTGCCCCTCTTAGAATTATAAAGAACTTAAGGGTTTGTAATGACTGTCACACTGCCACTAAGCTTATTTCAAAGATTTATGAGAGGGAAATTATAGTAAGAGATATATCTAGGTTTCATAACTTTAGGAATGGAACTTTTCTTGTTTGGATTATTGGTAAAACTTCCTTGTACACATGTTACATTTGAAATAACATGTAGTCTACTTAATCCAACATCAAACCTCCCTTTTTTCATATGTTCCATTTCATTGAGATCTTGCTTTTGGGGGAAAGATATATGTATATTGTCTTATGAAGAAGTTCCGATTGAGGTTTTGGATAGGCAAGTGAAGCGGCTTCATAACAAGGATGTGGCTTCGGTTAAGATACTTTGGAGAAATTAACATGTGAAGAGTGCTCCATGGGAGGCGGAGTTGGACATGATGAGACAATATCCCCATCTTTTCCAATCTACTCTAGCATAAGGTATTAGGTTCTTCCTTTTCCAAGTGGTCCTAATTATTTCACTCTTGAGTTTTATGACATGATTTGCATACATGTGCACGAAAATGACTTTTAAGAAGTTTTGAATGATTCAAATACCTTTTGATATGAGTTTTAATGACTTTATGATTTTTCAAGTGATGAAATATGTATTGTATCTTGTGTTTGAATGTTTCATGTCCTAAGTCAAGACTTTCAAGCCTTGTTCTATCACTTTCGAGGATGAATGTTCGCAAGGGAGAGATGATGTAAGGACCTGGACATTGTACGATCTTATTCGGAGCTTGGAAATTTAGTTCCGGAAAAGCTTTAGACCAAGGGGACGCTCCATGAAAGCCCTCACGGTCTGTGTGAGGCTATATGGACTGGGTGGAGCATCCTTGGAGTGGCCCTTGGCCTTATGTGGAGTGTACGAGCCTTAACGCGGATTGTTGGACTAAGGAACGCCACACATGGACCCTACACGAGAGTGTGACACTTCACGGACCATATGGTGGCCTTAGTCTTGAAATCCCACAGTTTTGGGACCAAGTTAAGTGGGACGACCAAGTATACAACCTGTATGAAGTGGTACAGTCCATATGGCCTCCTGTATGGCTTCTGGAGTAAAAATTTTCTAAGTATTGGATAACCGTCTTAGAACTTGGTCATGAAGAATTTTCTAAGTGAAGTGGTACGGAGGAGTACACAGTCCGTATAGCTTGGTATGAACCGAGCACCAACCGTTGGGTGCGTCATCAAATTTTTCAAAGTATAAAATCTTCAAAATCAAGCTAAGTTCACTTTCAAGCCCGTTCAAGCTCATTTATGTTGGTTTAGGGTCATCATGGGCCTCTTTCATCAAGTCAAGTTCAAATAAATTTCATTGGCTAAGTTTTTCACAAGAACCGATAGAAGGGTCAACTGTAAAGAGTCATATCTCTTAGCTCAAAAATAACTGGGTGGGCCATGACCTATCAAGTCGAAGCTCTTTGAATTAGCTTTCCAATGCATCTAGTTTCACCCAATTCTGAGTTTGGCGTAAGAAGTTATACCCATTTTCATAGAACATGTCTAGGCTGGGACAGTGTGCCTTCACGGACCGTGAAGAGCTTCACGACCCGTGAAGCCAGCCGTGATAAGTTCTCGATAAAATTCAAAGGATCGTTTTATTGAATTGTTTTTGATATTTTGGCCCATCCCAAAGCTTTTTAATATCTTTAAATCCCTCTCCTTTTTACATTCCTAAACCTCTCCTACACTAATTCTAACCCTGATTCAAGACTAACACTTAATTTCTAGAGTCAAACTCTCAAAATTCTCTCCAAGTCCCATCTTCAAGATTCAAGCTAGGATTCAATTGGAGTTTCAACTTCAAGCTAAGTTCTTCTCAAATTCACCTTCCTAAGCAAGGTTTGTGGGTTTGATTCTTGGTCCTTTTCAACCAAGAAGACCCAAACTCTTTTCACTTGAATTTCGTGAAATTTTTCTTACTTTAAATATGAGTTTTGAATATTATTGATTATTAAATTCAATTGAAGTATGAACTATGCTTATTTGATGATTTTAAATTGATTTAAGACCTAAAATGTTGAATTACTTGATTATTATGAAGATTTGATTATGCATTGTCCCTTTAAAATTTAAACTAAGCATGGGTGATCTATATTATGATTTAAATGTGGATTTAATTATGGATTTACTTAAATTTCATATTGTATTGTTGATTTTAGATTGAATCTCAATTACCCATGGTATTCTCACCTTATTCATCGCATATGCATTCATGAGCATTGGATTTTGTGAACATTATGAAGTAGATTAAGCCCACACATGTTTATGAATATGATTTTGATGAAAATATGATTATGAACAAGAATTGAGCATGACTCTATGAGCATGAGTATGATACAAGTTGAATACGATTATTACATAATTTGCTAATAATATGAACTTGACTTCTACATGAATACGAATTATATGGGTGTGCATATGATATGGCATCTTGCATGAGTATGTACTCACAAGTGTATATTGATGAGGACGGGCACAACCCTCCCGTTACACAATGCATAGATGAGGATAGGTACAACCTTCCTTATGCACATGTATGTATGAGCTAAGTGTGTATTGATGAGGATGGGTACAACCCTCTTTTTACACAATGTATAAATGAGGATAGGTACAACCTTCCCTATACAAAGTCATGTCATGAGCTAAGTATGTATTGATGAGGATGGGTACAACCCTCTTTTCACACAATTCAGGCAAGGAGTGACTCATTGAGTGCTAGTATTTGTGGGTTATGGCTACTCTATGGTTTTCACGTGACATTGTGCAGGTTAACATCATCTTTCTTTCATGTTGCATGCCCACATACTAGTACATTCAAATGTACTAATGCATACTTTTGCCTACATGATCTAACCATGTGGGGACCGGAGACTACCTTCATCATCCATTTGACGGCTAGAGCGGATTTGAGAAAGTATTGTGATGAGTCCTATCTTCCTAGGACAAGCCACCATCTATCTACCTTATGTTGTTTCCGTTTTGTTATTTACTTTGATGTTGAGCCTAGGATATGTCTTGGCCCCCGTTCCATTCTATGACTAGAGGCATTATTGGACATTTTGTAGACTCTTATCGAATTTATATGTTATGTGTTGTATTTGGAGTCTATGATTATGGTTATCTATTGATATGACTATTATAGATTGATCATGACAATTATGATAAGTATGTATGTTTTGGTGTGGAAATGTGGAAGATCATAAGTCCTATATTTCCCCCATAGAGTGAGTAATGCTTACCCATCCCTTAGTTCTTATGTGCTATATGAATTCATGTTAATCCTTTATCCCTATGACATCCCATAGCGTGAATCCTACTTTCACATCCTTTTGAAATATGTGTTTACTATTTGTATACGCCTCCAAATCAATGATGTGAGTATGGATACTTTGAGGCTTGTTTGGGGACTTTCGAGTTTCCATTCGCCATATCACTTCTAGACCCTAGGTTTGAGTCGTGACAACCTATATGCCAATTTGTTTTAACTTTCAGCATGTCTTGTGAACTTCAGTTTCAGATTTCACTTCTTCAGCTGGCGGCTTTCCTCCTCCCTTGTTATGTAATGGCTCGGACATGGTACATGATACAATGCCGAAGAAGGAGGCAGGTATGTTCACCTAATAGGTTATCCTCCTTTCTATTTTCATGTTAGAACTGCAGATAGAATGCTCTTTTGCTTTATCTAACACATGCACGATTGATTTCAGGGTTAAGATGGATGATGTTTGGTACCATGATCTTTTGCATCCTTTATTGTCTCTGATGGGGCGAAGCTGCTGTACATCAATCCTCTCTTTCGAAAGATCATTTGTATTTATCTTCCTGAAATGCAACGTTAAACTAGCACACCCTGTTAATCTCCTGAGCTCTACATATAAATAGATCTTCTAGTTGTTGTTTGATTTTTTTTTTTTTTTTGAACACATTAAATATGTTGGCATTTATATTTCCAAAGGTTGGTGGAATGATGAAATAAATTTCGGGACAAGTAGGATCAAATAAATGAATTGAATATATGTGCAAAAATATAGGTTTAATCATGTAAGCATGAACTCACTCCATACAATTTATATGATTACTCACAATTCTTAAACATAATTCTTCTTTTTCACACTTCATAGTTTTGAAAAGTAAATTAAAGTACTTACAGACACAATCAATTGTGTAGTTGGAGTTCATAAAGCATCTTTTTTGAGTGCTTGTAACATTATCATTCCCCCCTCATGATTAATCAACTAGCTACAAAGTTACAATAAGTCTCTTAAGTGTATAAAAATAGTGTTGAATAGAATGTTTTAGTAATGCTGAAAGTACTTACGATGATCTTATTTTTTATCGATTGTTTGGCTTGTTATTAAGGAAATAGGGTTAATGCTAGAACATGTGTTATTTTCTTTAATACCTCCGACCAATCGACCATTGAATACAAGAAGACAAGAATAGAAGTTAACACAGTATATATATCTTTCACCAAAAGCAATGAAATGGAACATATGAAAAAAGGGAGGTTTGATGTTAGATTAGGTAGACTACATGTTATTTCAAATGTAACATGTGTACAAGGAAGTTTTACCAATAATCCAAACAAGAACAAGTTCCATCTCTAAAGTGATGAAACCTAGACCTATCTCTTACTATAATTTGGCTCTCATAAATCTTTGAAATAAGCTTAGTAGAAGTGTGACAGTCATTGCAAACCCTTAAGTTCTTTATAATTCTAATAATACGGGCACCTGAATCAGAAGCAATAAGAGCATAAGCAATGGCTAACCTTTCGCTAAGGTAGGAAAGGGCATCTTCCTTCTCTTCCTCTTTGATGTCAAACAAAACTTCTCTTGTTCCTGATTTATGACCATGTTCTTGCAGCGTTCTGTGCATCTCATCTAGCTTCACATATATCCTTTTGGCTTCTGGGTGAGTCTTATTGCCTGTCACAAAATGTATATAGACACCATTCTTAGTAATATATATAGTCATAATTAGCTAGTAGGTCTTTAGGAATCCCTTGTAATTACTAGCAGATCTTTAGGAAACCCTCTTTATTTTCTTTCCTAAACTAGCACCTAATGTATCATATTTATATCTTGCTTACCTATTGGAATAGACAATCAACTTCTATTCGATTGCATGGTATCTGAGCCTATAGGCTCCTTGATCCTGTTTTGGCTTTGTTTAGAAAAAGACAGCTCGATCTTGTTTTGCTGTCTACAGAAACAGGCTCAGATTTTGAATTAATTGCTTTCAAAGTGGTCAATTTGTGTCACTGCTGCAATAGGAAGAGGCAATACCTTTTCTAGCCGGAATAGACTTCTTTGGGGTGTGGGGCAAGAGGCCACGCACTACCTGCGTCTCTCATCTTTCACTCACGCACCAGCGCATGCTCCATTAGAATCTTTCGAGATTCAACATCTAGTGTCATCTAGTCAGTTTTGACATTCCACGAGTTTTGTTTGGTGTTGATAGATTGTTTGGAGAACACTTTGTCGCTTCTAGGTTTCTACATTTCTGAAAATACATTCAGGATCATATTTTCTTTGTAGCTTCAGCGATTCAAATCTGATTTTACGTTTAGTGTTGCTGCGATTGTCGAAGTTCTGTTAAATATTTTGATTAATAGTGTTTTGTGGATGTTGTTCTTGATTTTGTGCATCGGCTATAATTATTTTGCTAGGTGAATTGGCTTCTAATCTTTCTTGCAATCTAATATTATTGGGGACTTTTTGAAGCTTGGCTATTCTTAAATTCTTGATTATGGCTATAAATCAAAAGGGTGAGAAAATTTTGATTTCGGCAGATGAGTTCGCACAATTCTCTTAGTATCAGGAATCCCTTAAAGAATTCATTTTAGTTACTACCACTGTTGATTCAAGAAAACAAGTTTGGTCTCCTTTTCGAACAATCGGGTGATTGATTCAGGTGCTACATATTATATGACAGGTAATCCTAATATATTTTCTACCTTTCAATCACACAAAACACCCTCTCTCGTCACAGTAGCCAATGGGTCAACATGTAACATTATGGGATCTGGGATAGTCAAAGCAAGCTCCTCTATTACCCTATCATCTATATTAAATCCACTGAAGTTGGCCTTCAATTTGATTTCTGTGAGTCAACTCCACAGATCTTAACTGTCATATTTCCTTTTTTCCTCATCATTGCTTGTTTCGTGATCTTGTGACGCATAAGGTTATTTGTAAAGGATATGTAATTGATGATCTATATTTTCTTGATGAATATGAGTCTTGATTTTTTGCCTGCTCAAGTGTCATCTCTCCACTTGAAGCACATTGTTGATTGAGACATCCTTCTTTAACTTTGTTAAAGAAGCTTTGTCCCCAGTTTCAAAACGTTCCTTCTTTGGAGTGTGAATCATGTCAATTTACAAAACATCACCGCATCACATTAGCTCCAAGGGTTAATAAGCGAGTTGGGTCAGCTTTTGAGTTAATTCATTCTGATGACCATGTCCCGTTGTTTCTAAAACTGGATATAAGTATTTTGTCACTTTTGTGGATAATTTCTCTCGGATGACTTAGATTTATTTTATGAAAAGTTGCTCTGAAGTGTTTACTCACTTTTGTGCCTTTTGTGCGGAAGTCAAAACTCAAATCAATGCTTCAGTATGTATTTTAAGGAGTGATAATGCAAAAGAATACATGTCAAAATTATTTCAATCCTACATGAGACAACATGGTATTCTTCGTCAGTCATCATGTGTTGATACACGCTCTCAAAATGGAGTTGCCTAGAGAAAGAATAGACATCTACTTGAGACAGCCCGAGCACTTTTGTTCCAAATGAATGTTCCTAAACAATTTTAGGACAAATTGTTTTCTAATTAATCGCATGCCATCGACAGTGCTTATTGGTAATAGACCTTATAATGTTCTTTTTTCAAACAAGACATTATTCCCGGTGGAACCAAAAGCATTCGAAAGCACTTGTTATGTTCGAGATGTACGGACATCTATTACTAAGTTGGTCCCTAAAGCATTGAAGTGTGTTTTCTTGGATTATTCTCATATTCAAAGAGGGTATCATTATTCTACTGAACTTGGCAAATATCTAGTGTCAAATAATGTGATATTTTCAAAGACTACACCATTATTTTATAACACTCCTAGTTCTACAAGTTAGGGGGAGGAAGATGAGTGGTTAGTTTGTCAAGTTACTCGTGTTGAGCAATCAAATGATGTTACTTTTCCCTCTCCTAGTTACTCTATAGAGCACCACTCGACTACTGCGCCTTTAATGCATGTTCCAGCAAGACCGCCTATTATTCAAGTTTATTCCAGGAGACAAGAGACCAACTTGAGTGAAAAAGTTTGCTAGGCCGCACGGTGCCTTGCACCAATTCCTCCTTTATCTGACCCCCCTCCATCAGATCCTCCAGAAAACCTTGACCTCCCTATTGCTCTTCGTAAAGGTACATGGACATGCAAATCCACATATTCTATTACTAACTTTGTTTCCTATGATATCTTGTCTCCCGTATCAAGATCCTTGATTGCTTCTTTAGACTCTATTTCTACACCCAAAAGAGTGAAAGACCAAAAGACTGAAAGATCAAAAGAGTGAAAGGACAAAAGAGTGAAAGACCAAAAGAGTGAAAGACCAAAAGAGTGAAAGATCAGGAATGCATTTCTTCATGGTGATCTTTAGGAGGAAGTATATATGGAACAACTAGTTTATTGCTCAGGGGGAATATAGGAAAGTCTGTCATTTGAAGAAATCCTTGTATGGATTGAAGCAGGGTCCATGGGCTTGGTTTGGCAAGTTTAGTGAGGTAGTTCAGAAGTTTGGGCTGAAAATGAGCGAATGTGATCATTCGGTCTTCTACCGACTATCTATAGTTGGCAGTATCCTTATTGTTGTATAAATGTTGATGACATTGTCATAATAGGAGGTGATTCTGAGGGGATATCTTCCCTTAAGGTTTTCATTGCATACTAGGTTCCATACAAAGGACTTAGGCCAGTTGAAATACTTTTTGGGAGTAGAAGTAAATAGAAGCAATACGGGAATTCTTCTATCTCAAAGAAAGTACATTCTTGACCTACTTGCAGAAACTGGAAAATTGGCAGCCAAACCTTACAGTACTCTAATGGTTCCCGGTGTACATCTAATGAAAGATGATAGCAAGCCTTTTGATAACCCAAAGGGATATAGGAGGATAGTTGGGAAGTTAAACAACCTCACAATGACTCGTACAGATATTGCCTTTGCGGTAAGTGTCGTTAGTCATTTCATGTTTACACCTACGGTGAAGCATTGGGCAGCTTTGGAACAGATTTTGTGTTACTTGAAAGGAGCTCCTGGACTTGGCATACTGTATAGCAATCAAAACCATACTTGTATTGAGTGTATTACAGATGTTGATTGGACTGGCTTCGAAATTGACAGAAGATCTACTATAGGCTATTGTGTCTTTGTTGGAGGAAACATGGTATCATGGAGGAGTAAGAAGAAAAGTGTTGTATCTCGATCCAGTGCAAAATCTGAGTATAGAGCTATGTCACTGTCTACACATGAAATCATATGGATACATCATCTTTTAACTGAAATTGGGTTGAAGCATCATATGGCACCAAAACTTTGGTGTGATAATCAAGTTGCTATTCATATTGCCTCAAACCCAGTGTATCATGAAAGAACTAAACATATTGAAGTTGACTGCTACTTTGTTCGTGAGAAGATTCAAGAAAACTTGATTTCTACTAGCTATGTGAAGACAGGAGAGCAGCTAGTTGATTTACTTACAAAGGCATTGAATGGAACTCAGGTTGATTACCTTTGCAACACGTTGGGCATGATCAATATCTATGTTCCAACTTGAGGGGTGGTGTTACAAAATGTATATTGACATCATTCTTAGTAATATACATAGTCATAATTAGCTAGTAGATCTTTAGGAATCCCTTGTAATTACTAGCAGATCTTTAGGAATCCCTCTTTATTTTCTTTCCTAAATTAGTACCTAATATATTGTATTTACATCTTGCTTACCTGTTGGAATAGATAATCAACTTCTATTCGATTACATTGCCAATAAGGAACTCATGCATAACAACCATCAATATTGAGAATACTACTACCAAGAGCTTTGTTAATCCCCTGATCTTTTGTCAACTTACATTTTTCACATCATCCCACCTGTTCAAGCTAGCATACATAGTCTGCTCCAGCTGTATCAACAACATACACAGTGATATCCCACAAGTGGGGTCTGAGGAGGATAAATTGTACGCAGACCTTACCGCTACCTCATAGAAGTAGAGAGGCTGTTTCCTAAAACCCTCAGCTCAAAATCCATAAGCAGAAAGACTAGATATGATAAAATGAAATGTAAGGTAAGGGAACAATGGGTACGACTAACAATGAATATCACATGACAGTAAGTAACAATGATAAACTAAACATATACACCAGATAATGCAAAGAAAAGGAATAATAATAGTAAAAATAATACAAATGCTAATAATAATAAGAACTTAGCCTGCTACTCTAATTCGTAACCTCCACTCCTTTCTATCTAAGGTCATGTCCTCAGTGAGGTCGAGTTCCTCCATGTCCTGTCTGATCACCTCCCCCAGTACTTCTCATGTCTACCTCTACCCCTCCGGGTAGCTCCCACAACCAACCTCTCGCACCTCCTAACAGGAGCATCCATACTCCTTCTCTGCACATGTCCGAACCATCGCAGTCTCGCTTCTCTCATTTTTTAGCCCACCGGGGCCACCTCCAGTGTCTCTCGAATTATGTCGTTCCTAACCTTGTCACTTAAGGTGTGACTGCACATCCATCTCAATATCCTCATCTCTGCGACATGCATCTTCTGGACATGAATATTTATAATCGGCCAGCACTCCACCCCATACAACAGCGCCGGTCTAACCACCACTCTGTAGAACTGACCTTTAAGTTTGGGTGGTATCTTTTTATCACACAATACTCCAGAGGCCATCCTCCATTTAGTCCATGCTGCCACAATACGGTGTGTGACATCATCATCGATATCTCCACTACTCTGGATGATAGACCCCAGATACTTAAACTTATCCCTCTTGGGGATAAGTTGAGTGGCAAGTCTCACCTCAGTGTTTGCCTACCTCTAAGTTACCAAAAACTCTGGCAGCTCCAAGTAAGGATCTCCAAAGAACTGGATTTGTCTTCATAGGAATGGTCTGAACTATTTCCTCTGCCTCCTTTAGTCGGCCTGTTCAACCGAATAGGTCCACTAAGGTCCCATAGTACTCAAGATTAGGCTCAATGCCATAATCCTCCATCATTGACTCAAAATATTTGCAGCGTTGATCAATGAACCCCACATTAGAGCAAGCACACATTAGAACTAGCATTGTGACATCATCAGGAAATAAACCTTCTAAATCCATTTTCTTGAGAAGTTTTAAGGGCTTCCAGACAGAGGCCATGAACTGCAAGTCCTCTAATCATGGCATTATAACAGTGTGTCTTTCAAGAAGTTGATCGAATACCTGGCGGGCAAAATCAAGCTGTCCACAATTTGCATACATGGTGATTAATGTTGTGCCAACAAACCGATTGAGCTTGAGACCATTCTTTAGCACATAATAATGAGCCCATATTCCTTGGCTAAGTGCATCTAAATCAGCACAAGCACTTATCAATGCCACCAAACTTACTTCACTAGGACAAGTCAAAGATTTCAGAAGCAAAACATCCAACGATAAACAAGAACTGTTACACACATTATCAAGATTAGATCCATAATAAACAGAATAATTATGTGACTAAGTTGAAAGTATGGAGTTTCAAGAAGCTAGATCAGGTTCAGTAATTTGATCAAAGAGGACTCTTGAAACACCCAATTCGCCGCACTTGGAGTAGAAATTAAGCAATGAGGCTTGAACAAAACAATCATAAGGTGGTTCGAGGAATTTTAAGACATGTGTGTGCAAGGCTCAGCCATGTTGAAGCCATGGTTGAGAACTGCAAGCCTTAAAAAGAGAAGGGTAGGTGAAACTGTTGGGTATGAGAGTGGTTTGTGTCAGAATACGTGAATAAAGGGCTAACGCAAAGTGAGTTTTCTGGTCATCTTGTTTCCTGGAAAGTGATGATGAGATGAGGGTGTTGAAAAGGAAGATTGTTGGATTGGTACATGGTTGAAGATGCTCAGAGTACAGGAAATGGTGCCAGCTATGGTGGAGGATGAAATAAGAATGCTACTAAGAGGGTAAGTGTGGAGAATAAGCGCAGTTGTGATCATTTGAGCATGCACTTGCTTGAGGGTATTTATGTTTAGCACTGTTCTCTGAGTTTGAAAATTGGGTGGGCAGTCTTTGGGGTCAATGTTTTCATGTGATGTGCTCGAAGCTTTGCAAGACAAATAAAAGCTCTCAAATGATTCCATTTTAAAAAGTTTTTTGACAAGGTCCAGGGTTTTAAGATTCCTTTCTTTTTTAATCAACTTAGTGACATATTATTGCCACAACTATGTGAACTTGTAGTCAATGAAATTGGGATAAAATATGATAGACTGAGGTTCAAATCCAGCTGAATAAAAAAATTTTACATGCTTTCTTACCGAGTAGCGCCTCCTTGTTTAAGTAGTTCAAGAGTGAAAGGGCATAGTGAAAGAAGGGAAAGATATCTTTCTAAGATATTCTACCCATAAAGACAGTTCTCTGGTATGGCAATACTAGATTGACAAGACAAGAGAGAGAGTTTTCTAAGTAGTAAGGTGTCTATGGGTTACAGGTAGTGACTATACCACTTACATATCGAACAGATCTTACTCCTCGGTGGACAAAGTTATTTGGCACCTGCGTTAGTGAGAGGTAGCATGTACCTAGTTGATTAGTAGAGGTACAAGAGAGCTATCCCAAGCATCAAACGCATAATTTCTTGGACAAACTTTCAGCATTCAAACTCATAGTTCCTGAGCTAGTACATTTATAGTTGGTCATTGACTCGTTAGTACCAACTGGACAAGTCATATTGGAGACAGGAATAGAACAACCAAGTAGCTTCCCTTTGCACAATATCTGTTTGTTTTGGTTGGAAAGAAGGTTGGTTATTGCCCTTTTTTTTACAAAGGGTTATTGGCATTTGTATGTGGACCACAAGGACTCAAACAAATGCATGGTGAAGCATAAGGTTTTCATACCACTCATTGAGGACTTATTAGATGAAATGGGTGAGCCGAAATAATTTCTAAGGTGGATTAAGCAACAAGGTCCATAGATATTAACAATGTCCCACCACCTTTCACAGCTCAATGAACATTGTCTTCAAGCTTTATTTAAAAAGATTTGTATTACTCCCTCCATTCCATTTTCTGTAGTACCCTTTCCTTTTTAATCTGTCCCAAAAAGAATGTCATTTTATTCTAGTTAAAACCTATTAAACTTTAAAATTCCAACAACAACAACAACAACAACATACCCCAGTGCCTCAAAAGGCTCCCGCTCATTGCGGGGTGAGGGGGGGTCGGAT
>JAABOM020000103.1:3639724-3667625 GCA_011800125.2 Solanum clarkiae
AAATCATATGACCAGCGACCAAGAGCTCTTTAAAGATCTAGATAGATCTTTTATTTCCAAAGTCAAAATTGGAAATGAAGAATATCTTGATGCAAGAGGAAAAGGGACAATTGCAATTGAAAGCCCTACAGGTTTGAAACTCATAACTGATGTTTTTTTTGTTCCTGATCTTGATCAAAATCTCTTAAGTGTTGGACAACTAGTTGAAAATGGTTTGAATCTATTGTTTGAAGAAAAAGCATGCCTCGTTAAGGATTCCGATGATAAGGAGATGTTCAAGATTAAGATAAAAGGAAGAAGTTTCAACTTGAACCTGTTGGATGAGACGCAAGCAGCAGCTGTCCAATTGGATAACAACTCAGAATTATGGCACAAAAGACTCGGACATTTTCATCATGATGAATTCTATAACCCTGATGTAAAAAAAATGATTTCCAGAAAATCCATAACCCTGAAAATCCAGATGTAGAAAAAATTGATACGGAAGATCACTTGAGCAACATATTCAACCAGGACAAAATGACTAATAGCAATACTAAAAATATTAATCAAATGCATAGTACACTGAAGAAGAGGGGCTGTGGATGCAATAAAGATGATTTTTTGCCAAAAGAATCGTTCACGAGTTGGGGAAGTTATGCTCAGGCATTGCGTGAGACAAAAACATGGCTGAAAGATCGTGTATTTTCTCGTTCTTCAGACCAACTAGAGCTCCGTGAAATATGCCATCGCAGCTAGCATTAGAAGAAGAAGTCATTGAACTGATTTGATTTGATTTGATTTGATTTGATATTGGTGCAGTAATGGGTGCTGGAGTTTTTGTTCTAACTGGTGAAGCTACTAAAAACTTTTGGCCCTGCGGTTTTACTGTCTTATGTTATATCAGGCACCACTGCTTTGCTTTTAGTCTTGTGCTATAATGAATTCTTAGTTGACTCCCTGTTGCTGGTGGATCATTTGCATATCTAAGAGTGGAGCTTGGCGATTTCATATCTTTCATTGCTACAGGGAACGTTCTGTTTGAGTTTCTCAGAAAAAGACTCAGTGTTGCTGCTGTTGAGTCAAGGAAGAGTGTTGAAAGTATTGCCTCAAAAGCTGGAGATTAGTTATATCTCAAAATACATCTTAAAAGTAGGATAAGTTCAAATAATGCAGCTGAAAAGTTGTGCAGAATTAGAAGTCTGTTCCTATTTTTTAGGCATTAGTTATTAGAGATAATCATAGCTGATTTTTCTCCTTTTCTTTAGCTTTTTCAGTTATTATTTCATGTATTTATATGGGAGTCATTATTCTAATAAAGATGCAACTTCATATCTCACATCTGACAGCTTTTTTCTACTATCTACAGCGGATCTATTTTTCTCTCCTTCTTCATATCTGTTTCATTCTGACTCCAACAAGAACCATGATCTGAATAGCACAAAATCATTACTAGTCTCTCCAATAAAAGTATAGCATTAGATTGAAAAGTAAAAGGAAATGGTAAGTTGAGAGTCTTGAGATAACACGTAATTCTCTTTATTTGCTGTGAACAAATACATGCAACCTAACCTTAAAAGATATACTTTGATCAACATAAATCTTAAGAGAGTATATATGTTGAATAATATTTGTACATTCGACTTGCTTTCTATTAATTTTTGTTTTATTCTATTTTTCATCGGGATAAAGGGGATGAGAGAAAGTACAAATTCTAATGTAAAGAAAAGGCATCAAGTTCATAGGTTAAGAAAAAGGATTAGATCTCAAGAAATCTAGAAAGAAAAAGAAAGAGAATCATTCTCTATAATCCTTTTCTTTTCTTTGTACAGGTTTTCTAAAATCTACAGATTAAGACTTCTGTGAAACAAATCTCAAAAAAATAATTAAAATCAACAAATATACAATCAAACAAAAATTGGATAGTTACAAGGTTTCTTCTCTTTAAGTTGTTGAGGCCTTACAGACCTTGACAAAGAAGGGGCTGAAAGGGCAAGCACCCATGAATTTGTTGCATCATCTTCCATTTTTTACTTATTGTTTAGGTTTATTTCCTTTGAAGCAATATTACCAAGAATAGAAGACATTTATAGTCTGTAGAGGAATTTGAGAGGGCAATCTAGACTAGATTATACACACTGGAAAGGTAATAAATGTAGTTTATTTATTTTCAAACTATATAATTAATTGTAATTTTCTAGTTAAGGACATAATTCTAATAAGTCTCAAATTGAAAAATCTTTGACAACTTTTTACGGACGTAATCCTACCCATAGATACTAACAAAGCACAATTCAAACTTTACAATTCAATAGATCATATTTGATCAACATGACAATAACCAAATCAAAAGCTCGACTCTCTTGCCCTCAATCTCCAACACACTACTATCAAGATAATAAGAAAACAAGAAAGGCACATCTAATCAAGTATTATAGGAACATCTAAATAAGATTTATGCTTCTATGTTCGAACATCAAATCATGTTAAAAGACAAACATTAACAATGAGAACACATCTGCATTTCAAGATAGAGACAATTTTGAACAAGTCAAAATAAATGGAGTTAATATGCTATTCAAGAGATTATCAAAAATAAAGAAAAAAAAAGTAGAGCTAATATAATTAAGTCTATATATATATATATATATTATATATAACCATAATATATCAAACATAAGTGAGAACCTTTCAAAGTTTTTCCCTAATTGTAGAATTCACCTTGATTTTCATATGTATCTCAACAAGCTTTATTCTAACCAAAAAGAGAGAAAATTATTTAATTTACCTGAAGTAACAAATCAAAAATAAAAAAAGTAGCTAAGGAAGAATTGTGTTGTTATAAATTGAAGGAATAATTACACCGATAAGTAAACATATACTAGTTAATTAGCTAATATAGCAATAGTTTGAATAAACTACGGCTCGCGGCAAACATCTAGCTATAATTAAAATTTGAGTTTTGTATAATATGCGCGATTTATGCAAACCCTATGCCCAATTATATTAACGTTGTATGCGAATCAAATTGTATAGAAAAATATACAAACACTGCAAATTGTATAGGAAATTATACAAACGTTGTGCACGAATTGTATAGTGAAATTTACAAACACTATACAAAAAGTGTGAATAGTATAGCAAATTATACAAACATTGTACCAATTATATAAATATTGCTATAACTATAATTACGAAATATAATTATCCAAACTATAGCTATAGAGCAAAAATTCCTCTAAATTGAAAGCAAATAGGTAGGCAGAAAAGAAAAAACTGAGGAAAGGCCTTAACAACAGACCAAGACAGGGAGGGGAAGGGGAGATCCCCTCAATGTTTACCAAGTTCTAGAATCTTAATTTCATTTTTTTAAAATTAAATTTCGGCCTGTTGGGCCATTTCATTTATAATCATAAGCAAGTCCAGTTACACTTTGGTCCGAAAGCCCAAAATCGCATACACCTGATATGTACCCTAAAATATCCGCGATTGTAGACTCTAGATCTTTCCTAGTCCGACACACTTCCTCAATGACTTCCATGGTGTGTCTCTTTGGCTTCTTCTTTCCGTTGTTCTTCTGCTGCTTGCCTTGCTTCTGTGAGTGATCTCCTTTATCATCGATCTTCCTTTCTTTCTATCTTCACTCTCTAACCATCTGTAACGATCCAAGACTAGGGTCTAGACGTGATATGGCGAATCGGAACCAAAAGGGAACCCGAAGGGAAACCCAAATAAGCCTCTTAGCATATCATTTACACATCCTTGATCGCGAAAGTAATTAAACAACAACAAGAGAGTATAAATAAGGATAAAGGGACTAAGGAAAGTCTTAGATAACCATAAACAATCAAGAGTTAAGAATATAGCATAATTACATCACTTGTCCAACAATACATCTAGCAAAGATAGGGTGGGGGCTAAGACACTTTTCGGGCTCACCCTCATAATATCAAGAGTTCAATATAAAGAAATGACATAACTAAGAGTAGCATAGCTAGTGTCGTGGAACTTGAGGACTCAGTAAGCTTATTTTTAAGATATCACAACTATCCACGGGGAGGATGATCATATGGAGCTCGTGTTCCTACATGGTAACATCATATAGGTATAGAGTATGTGTTAGTACATTTGAATGTACTAAGTATGTAGGATGCAATGCAACCAAAGATAGGCAACATAGTCAAAATGTATAATCATAAGCAAAGGATAGTATATTAACAACATGGCATGCAGGATCAATGCATGAAGTAAAACATGCTTGTATGGAACATATTACATGTGTAGGAAGAGACCATCATCATAGACCAAGCAAACTAATACTTGAAATCTAAGGCATATTCTAACCAAAAAGAGAGAAAATTATTTAGTTTACCTGAAGTAATACATCAAAAATAAAAAAAGTAGCTAAGGAAGAATTGTGTTGTTATAAATTGAAGGAAAAATTACGTGGATAAGTAAACATATATTAGTTAATTAGCTAATATAGCAATAGTTTGAATAAACTACGATTCGCGGCAAACATCTAGCTATAATTACAATTTGAGTTTTGTATAATATGTCGATTTATGCAAACCCTATGCACAATTATATTAAAGTTGTACGCGAATCAAATTGTATAGAGAAATATACAAACACTGAAAATTGTATAGGAAATTATACAAATATTGTGCACGAATTGTATAGTGAAATTTACAAATAATATACAAACATTATACCAATTATACAAATATTGCTATAACTATAGTTACGAAATGTAATTACCAAAATTATAGCTATGGAGCAAAAATTCCTCTAAATTGAAAGCAAATAGGTAGGAAGAAAAGCAAAAACTAACGAAGGGCCTTAACAACAGACCAAGACAAGGAGGGGAAGGGGAGATCCCCTCAATGTTTACTAAGATCTAGAATCTTGATTTCATTACCTACAAATTAACCCAGAAAAAATAATGTGTAACTTTATGGAAGAATGAACTTTTTTTAGATTTTTTCAGTGTCAGATACTGCATTGAAGTCAAACTAATGCAAATTCACACTGGATAGGCTCATTCAAACTTGAATCCAAGATAATCTGATTAAGAGAAAAGTAGTTTCATTCAATACGTCACATACTTTGATATCTAGGGCGACCTTTCATGTGTGTATCGAGGCTTTCAATCTCATTCCAAGCCGACCTCATGTAGATTTTGGCTTTAGGTGATGCATGGATGTGGGACTCACTTTTTGTCAAAATAACCTCCGTTGAAAATTTTGACTATACCATTAAGTATGAAATATCATTTTCAATCAGATTTCATATATGATTTGTGTTCATGAGACTATAAATGAATTTGGAGCATCAAAATCAAAATTTAGCTTGTGCTAGTTTTTGGTGTCATGGCTTTAGCGAACAAGAGTTGGCATTTGCAGCAGCTGCTTCAGCGACCAAAGGTTGGCTTTTGCAGTAGTTGCTTTAATGACTAAGGGTTGCTTTTGCGATGGGCATCAAGGGGGCAGGGGTCGCTAAGTGACCAAATGATGGGCGAAAGTGACAACCATTGTCGCAAATATTTGACGGCTTTAAAGAAAATTATTGGGATTTAATTCTCATTTTTTTCTATTTTCTTTGAAATTTAATTGCTTGAGCTAGGAAGCTAAGGTGATTACAATTGCATTTGGTCTGAAATTGTTGTGGCTACGCGTGATATAAGAAAAGCTTAGGAATCATCAAAAAGAAGTAATTTATGCTCGGAATGGACTACTTTCCCTTTAATTCTCTCTTTATTGAGGTTTTTATTGCATGATCTAATTTCTTTCATTTTTGAGCATCAAATTATGTTCCACTTTGCGATACAAGTTCTATAATCTATTTAAATCCTTTTCAATTTTGAGATTCCTATTGCTGGTCCAAGTATCTTGCTATGACCCAATTTTAGGTCCAACCCCAGATAATGTGATTTATGTGTCCAAATATCCATACTAATGTGGTGATCAATATTTTTTTAGCTTGGCGATGATTGGAGGCTATCGGAGGTGGATAGCCCGAGTAAAGTGATTCAAAGCATGTATAATCTGCTTTGAGATAAGCAATGCTCTCCATTCTTGAATAGAATCTTTGCTATAATATTTAGTATTAATTTCATGTAAATTTGAACTGTATTCCCCTAGTATCTCATTTACTTCCATTCCATTCCATTTTTGTAATTTTCAGCTAGACCTTATACTAGTGTAATCTTTTGGAGACCTTGGTTAGGTGTGGAGCCTTATTCATAGTTATTTTTGAAGGAATAACATTTTAGGAGCTTTATGGTTGACCTTAGATCAGTGTTGAGTCTTAGGTGGTTCGATATGAATTCTATTGCCCTTATAGCTACGTGTGGCCTCTAGTAGGGCTTATTTCTGATAGTATATCTAGTGTTTGGGCCTGAGGATTGTGCGGCTTGATATAACCATAGGTATGATGTAGTTCAACTTAGTTGTTGATTAGGAATTATGGATTTGGGATTAAGCGATGATTCTAGAGATATTTTCTCCCTCTACTTGATTTTTGTGTTATGATAGAGCATGATTTGGCCTTACTCTAGTCTTAGACTAGTGATTGTTATAGATTTGCAATATTCTAGAGCTGGTAGGTTTATTTTCTCTTTTTGATGTCATGTTGGATAGATTATCTCCTTGTAGATTGACATAGCAAATTTGGATATAATAGAGATAAGTCTTAGCTAGGAGGTAACCTTACTTCAATTATCTATTACCCATAATGCCCAATTTTGGGATCTTGTGAAACTACTTTGACGACAGTGTGTCCCGTGTTGTGGTTTAATAATTTGGATTTGCCCTATATGGATGAATTGTTCGGTATGGTTGCTATGGTTACCCTCAGCACTCATATTGATACCTGTGATGAGTATCCAAATTTATGCTCCAACCTCGGTTTCATTGACATCTTTCGGTAAGCATTCGAATTTATGCTCCAACCTCCTCAGCTTCATTAATGAGCATAAGTATTTACGCTCCAACCCCGACTTTATTAAAACCTTCCAGTGAGCATATATATTTATGCTCTTATATAGGTTTCATTGATATATTTCAGCAAGCATCTGAATTTATGCTCTGACCTCGACTTTGGAGATACTTTCAATAAGCATCCAAATTTATGTTTTGGCCTCGACTTCAACAACACTCTCAGCGGGCATCTGAAATTAATTAAGTTTCGGCTTTGTCACCTTTTAGTGCTTCTCGCTTGGAATATGGTTATACTCTAATACTATATTCATTCACACTAATTTTACTTATGTTTGTTCACTTTTGTATCACTTGTATTAATTCACTTTTGGTTGACTCCCTTTTGTTCTTTCGCTCTTGTATCACTTGCATCAATTCTCTCTAATTCAAAAATACAAAAATATAGAGAGAGACGAGTATATAGATACCGATAGAGATGCAAAATTATAAAAATACAAAGAAACTAAAAAAACAGAGGTAAAAATATGAAGAAAGAGAAAGGCGGGAGAGGGAGAAAGAGGTGAGAAAAAGAAGAGCGAAATTATACAGAGAGAGAAAAAAAATATTAGAAAATATAGTTACAAAATGAATTTTTAAAAAATGTAAATATAAATAATAATTATGTAACTTATTAGTCTTGTTGTAAGTACTTTGTGTGTGATCAAAGTGAGAAAAATTAAATTTAATTATGAACTTAGTGAAAAGATTTTATCTAAAGCAGACTCTTTTAATGAAGGACAAAAAGTTCAAACAACATTTCTAAGAACCGTCACGCTTTTAATATAGTACCAGCTTAGTGTACGTGTCTTGCACGTGAGTACCGCGTCAATTAATAAAAAAGATAAAAAAAATAAATAAATTATTGTGTGTATAACTTATATCATTGAGCACACAACTATAAATAATTATGTAAATATTACTATCTCATATCATTAAATTTATAAAATTATTTTCCTATTCTTATTTGTCTAACTGGAATTAGTATTGGATTGTAAAACTTTATGTTTACTGTGTTAGTTTGTTTCAATTCTAAATATTAGGTAAATTGTTAGTAGAAAATATTGACCTTTTTTCATATTTTTTTAGAGTTTTTTTTTTTTTGGACAGATTTTTTTTTTTTGTTTTAGAAAAAAAAAAATTGGATTATTGTTTTGAAATTTTTTTGTCACTATTTTCTTTTTGGATCAATTGTTTTTAAAAAAAAATTCCTTATTTTTTTGGACGATTTTTTAGTCCTTTTTTTTTTGGACTTTTAGGAGTTCTTTTTTGGACCTTTTTTGTAATTTTTTTAATTATTATTTGAAAGGTTTTATTTTTAAGTATTTTCTTTTTGGATCAAGTCTATTTTAGTTGGAAAAGAATTTTTTTAACCATAAAAAGAAAATCTTCTCCATTTAATTTTTATTATATTTAATATTTAGTAATTTTTTAATGATAATATCATAAAAATGGTGAAAAGAAAATTTTGTCTAAAGAGGACTCTTTTAGTGAAGGGCAAAAAGTTCAAACAATATTTTTATGAGTCTTCACACTTTTAGTATAGTACTAGTGAAAAGCGTACGTGCTTTGCACGTATGAACCACGTCAATTTAAAAATTATATACAAATAGCAGTTGCCACTAAATAAATATATATTTATGTAAATAAAAATTAAATAAATATTATCAGTGTGATACAATAGTTTAGTCTATTATGATAGATCAAAGATAAGAAATTCAATTCAATTGCTTATAATATAGATATGTTAAAGTTTTTGAATACATAAAGTAATAATTTAGAGTTGAATAGTTATAAATTAAATAATTAATTGACTAAAATTTAATGTGATAAAAGATTCTTAAATCTAATAGGATCAGTTTAGTGTTTCCAACACAATTTTATTGATTTTTTCTTTTAAATTTGTTATATTACATATTTTTATTAACAAAATATTTTGATAGTCAATATTTTGGGTAATTATATTATCTAGAATAGTTCTAAACCAAAAGAGATTTCTAGATATAAAGAAATTTTAATTCAAAAGTGAATCTAGAACTAAATAAATAAATAAATAAATAATAAATAATAAATTAAGTAAAATAGTGAAAAGGCGATTTTGTCTAAAGAAAAATATTTTAATGAAGGGCAAAAAGTTCAAACAAGATTTCTAAGTAATTGCACACTTTTAATATAGTACTAGTTTTAGTATACATGTTTTGCTCGTATGTGCCCCGTCAATATAAATAGTACTTGTCATTAAACAAATATAATATGTATATAAAAAAATTAACTAAACACTATTAGTTTGATGCAATAAATTAATCTATTGTGAAACGGCAAAGATGAGAAAATCAATTCAATTCCTTATAATATAGATATGTTAATAATTTTTAATATATAACATAATAATTTAGAGTTGAATAATTAGAAATTAAATGATTAACTGATTAAAATTTAATGTAACAAAAGAGTCCTAAATATAAAATGAGTAGTTTAATATTTTCAACATAATTTTACTGAATTTGTTTCTTTTAAAATTTGTTATATTATATTCTTTTATGAAGAAAATATTTGATAGGAAAAAAACTAGGTAATTATTTGCAAAAAATAGTCTTAAATCATAAATGAATTCTAAATATAAAGAAATTCTAATACAAAAGCGAATCCCGAAACAAAATAAATAAAAGATTAACTAATAAATTAAGAAAAATAGTGAAAAGACAATCTTGTCTAAGGAAGAGTACTTTAATGAAGGGTAAAAAGTTCAATCAACATTTATGAACCTATTCATAGACCAATTAGACACGTTATTTAGGATTTATATTATAAGAAATAATTAATATCATTAAAATAGAAGAAAAACAGTAAAAGACGATTTTATCTAAAACAAAGTCTTTTAATGAAGGGTAAAAAGTTCAAACAACATTTCTAATGGCCTTCACGCTTTTAGTATAGATAGATAGATATAAATATATATTTGACAACTAAATACATAAGTATAAATTTTGAAATTTATAATAAAAGATTTTTTTTTAAAGCTAAGATTATTTGCAGTTTTCATAATAATTTTTTAAAAATAAATTTAACTTACTTCTCATTCATAAGTACAATCTCTCTTCACTTTGTTTTTTCTCCAATGAAGATCTTTGAACTTTTAAATATTCCAAGTATATCTAAAAAGAAGATTACGAAAAAATTGCTAAGTAAGAGGAACATATTATTTTTATATTAAATAATTGATAAAATCTAAAGGACTTATCCAAGTATTTTCCCTCGATACGTAATGTTGTATCTTCAAATGAAACAAAATTATTTGAAAAAGAGACAATAAAAAACTGACTGCAGTCCTAAATTATAGTGTTATCGACAAATCTGATCTCAATTTCTTTGTTTACCGATAGAAAATTTGAATTAGCACATTTAATGTATCCATTTATGATGTAATAAATTTTGCCTTACTGCAATTTTTTGTTCCACTTTATAACATGATTATTAAAAAGTGTATCATTAACTTTTGTGCTCTGTTAAGAAAATTAAACATTAACGACTAAAATATATATGTAATGTTAAAATATATATAAAAAAAACTATTACCTCTTCGTCAACAAATGTTAAAGTGTCTTCATTGGTGTCTTTTTTATATTGTTTTATTGGTTCATTGTCAATAACTAAGTCTTTTATTATCCAGTAAGAATCGTATTTTTTAAGGTACTAATTGTCACATTTTCATTGATTATGTCACTCTCAGAATCCATTGCAAGATTTTAGTCTAAAATAAATTGTTGAAAAAATAATAAGAATAATATATGAATTTATGACACAAAAAATTATAAGATAAAGAAGTATTACCTTACTTGAGATATTACTTTACATGAATAGATGAAACTTGTGAATAAATAGAGATATTAGAAACAAAATAACGAAAAATTTTAAATAATGAAAATTTATTAGACTAAACTCACTAAACAAAGACCATAATATAATTCGAATGATGCAAGTTAATATGGCATAACAATTAATATTATTTTCTTTAAATTCAAAAAGTGAAAAAGAAATGGAAAAAAATATGAAACAAAGAAAGTGAATGTGTAATATACGGAAACCTGATAATCAAATTGAAGTTCGGGAAAAATCGTAAGATAAGATCCAGTACCAATAGTACAAATTGATGAAGAGAGTGAATGAATCGAAAGTTGAAGGGAGTGACTGAATCAAAAGTTGAAATTGAAGTATTTTTATACAAGTAGAGAAATCATATATCAAAAAGAAAAGAAAATAATATTTTATTATATTTGAAATAATAATTTTAAAAGAAAGATGAAAAGAAAGTTCAATAAACATCATTAAGGGTCTTCACACTTTTAATATAGTATAAATAGATAGATATTATTATAGGATATCTATATAAAATTTCCTTCATTACTGTTCAATCAATTTTTACACCCCCAAACTCACGACAGTACCTTTCCAACAAGATATGGCAAAGATTTCCTCTTGGTGAAATTTCTAGAGCATTGTACACCTACTCCCCAATTTATTTATTTATTTTTTAAAAAAAAAAAATTGGCTTATGTTACTGTTGTTATCTAGAAGAAGACTAAAACTCTCCCAAATTCCCTAAAAAAATATCCAATTTTGACTTATGTTACTGTTATCTAGAAGAAGACTAGTATTCTAAACTCCCTCCACGTCGCCATGTATTCCAGAAGAAGATTCTTTTTCTTAAATTAGTTAAGCCTCTCATTGTTCTTTTATAGTCATCTAGAAGCCAAATATGTTTGAACTTCCAATCTATATATAAGCATTTGGATATGCAACTTCAAAATTAATTAAACCCTCTCCAATATACATTCCTATATTTTAGATACACAAAGTTTATACTTTACTTTAATTTGTTTTGTTTTGAATTATGAAAGGATCGAAGGATTTAAGGATAACGGAAAACAAGGAAGAAGATACTCTTTCGCTCTCTGATCTAATTTCTATTCATGACGATGATGATATTGATTCTGAAGAATGTGAAAAGTATTACGACTCAAAAAGTAGTATTACTACTAATTCATCCGATGATGATGAAGACGTATTCGAGTTTATGAGCAATTACAAGAATAATGTCTTACTTCTTCAAGAAAACATACTCTTTTGTGGGAAACTTATTCCTAACAAAAACAATAACAATAATAATAATCCCATATTGTCAGCGATGCCAAAGAAACGATCGTTTTCGTTGTCACGTAAAAGTAAGTTGTTGGGATATAATCCAACTCATCAAGAGATGGAATTGAAGGATCTCAAAAATCGATTAAATCGTAAAGTTGTTGGAGATGGAATTAGTGATTGTAAAAATTATGGCAAAGGGAATGGAAGAGGAAGAAGTATATTATGGTCCTTGATTAAGACATTAAGTTGCACTAGTGGTGGTGCATCCTACCATGCACAATCTGCAGTCAAAGCATCTATTGGTTGCATTTCACTTGTCTAAACATCGCAAGCCTTGGAGTAACATTAAAGTCGAGTTCGAACCATAAAAACAGCTATTAATATTTGTATTAAAATAGATGGTCTACGTTATCACTCCTTAGAATGCGATCCTTTCCTAGAAGAAGACAAGTCGGCTGCCTGTTTTTCTTGACTATAGTCTATATAGGAGCATGCATATTTGAGAGAGCTTATTTTATTAGAATAGTTGTTGAATTAGAATATTCAGTAATATTGATCTATATAGTTTTCTCTACCTATCATCTTTATGTTCATATTTCAAGAATTAGTTTTTGTTCCAATTTTGATATCTCTAAGTCTTCTATATAGTCTCCAATCCAATTTTTTTTTTTAAGTCTCCAACCCAAGTAACCGCTTACATTTAAACTTAAAAAAATAACAAAATGTATATTTAAAAGATTTTTTATAGTATAGAGGGATATTCACTCTTCTCTATTTATTTTCTATAATTTAATTTCTTACGTAGTTACTCAATTCTTTGAGAACTTAGGAAGTAATCAAACTAATAGTAATCCTATCTATGAAAGATCTAGAATTAAAATAGTCCGAATTAATGTCATCTTAGTAAAGCCTACCTAACGCTTATAAGCACACGATTAGGTATATATAGGACTATGACCAAACAAGATAAAATCAAGATAAATTTAGGGATTCAACTGTTGTTAAAAAAATAAGAGATCTCCACCAATCATAACATAAGTAATTTGCAAATAATGGACTTTATGAGGACAAGATTCACTAATTGTGCTCCCTAGAATTTTTTTTATAAATAGCCTTTTAGTCATTCATCGCAAATGATCTGATACTCATTCACTCACTAGCATTACATTGTCGTCTTTTGTTCTTAAGCTCGATACTAGTTTTTTTTTAAGCTTGCCCGATGACGCTACCAACTTCTAGCATTGATATCAGACCTCAACTTGTTTTTGTTCTCTTGATGGCTTAATTATTGTCATGATCCAAAATCGGATTGCAACTCTAGAAAAATAAAGTAAAGCTGAAACAATTAGAACATAACATAAATAATCCCAAAACCTGGAATCATGAGTACACGAGCATCTAAAGTGGTACCAAAAGTAAATGCGAATGTCTCAAAATGAGATACAAAGCTAGTATGTTTTCTACATAGTCCAAAAGAAAAGAAAATAAAAAAAGTTTTAAAGATCCACTTCAACTTGAAGTTTAAGCCTCACAGCTAAGATCTGGGTGACTGGAGAAAAACTCTGGTAGAATAAATTAACTACCTTGTTCGAGTCTCTGTGCTCGATCTGCAGGGGGAGAAACAAAGTAGGGGTGAACATATCGAAGTGTACCCAGTAGGTTCAACCGACTGGGTAAGAGAAATCAAACAATAATATAATAACGAAGAATCCTATCACCTGCATCAAAAGGGTTAGTACGTAATACAATAAAATCATGAATAATGACAAATACATAAAGTTAACCAATCCAAAGATACAATGCCATGCTATGCATGAATGCAATGGCATCGTTGGCCATGTATAAGGTGAGATCATGATCGTCATTGGGCCGATGTACAAATATATCGAGCCAAAACTATAGGATAGAACCCGGGGGCATCACGAGCCATGTACTGAAATATCAGAAGACGTCACAGGCCTTAAGATAAAATACTTCGAAGCATCGCGGGCCTCAAGAGGAAGTCTTTCGAGGGGTCGCAGGCCTCAAGTAGAGTAGATATAATATAAAATATGTGCATGTCAATGCCACAGTAAAATTATGAAATGTGTTTGTCAATGTAACAATATAAGTATGAAACTATATGCATACCAATGCAACAATGGAGTATAAGATATATGCATACCAATGCAACAATGGAGTATAATATGTGTGCATATCAATGCAACAACACAAGTATAAGTTGTGATAGCGAGATATATAACGAAAATTGGATACAATGTCCATGTCCATAAATGCTAGGTAAAATATATCAACTAATACAACAATATCATCAACAAGTCTCTCATCATTACCCTATCATCTATAATCTAATTGTCAAAGATGTTGAACTCCATAAGTCCTCAAAATAGTCTCATAAGCCTCTACAATAATAATAATAACATACCTAGTATAATCCTACAAGTGGAGTCTGCGGAGGGTAGAATGTACGCAAACCTTACCACTACCTCATAGACGTAGAGAGATTGTTTCCCGGAAACCCTTATCTCAAAAACCCATAAGCAGAATAAACTAGATATGACAAAAAGGAAAGGAAAGGGAATAGAAAGGATGACTCATAATGAAAAGTATATAACAATATATAAATACGATAAAATTAATACACAAATGACAGATAATGACAATACATAATATAAAATAAGGCTACTTTTGCTACTCTGCTATACCCCAAGGCCAGACATCCACCTAACCCTACCAATCAATTAGCCTGCTACTCTAGTTCGAGACCTCCACTTCTTTCTATCTAAGGTCATGTTCTCAGTGAGATCAAGTTCCGTCATATCCTGTCTGATCACCTCTCTCCAATACTTCTTCAATCTACCTATACCCCTCTATGTAGCTCCCAAAACCAACCTCTCACATCTCCTAACAGGAGCATCGGTACTC
This sequence comes from Solanum clarkiae, assembly GCA_011800125.2. Lineage (NCBI taxonomy): Eukaryota > Viridiplantae > Streptophyta > Magnoliopsida > Solanales > Solanaceae > Solanum > Solanum clarkiae. The sequence continues at coordinate 3,654,748 of JAABOM020000103.1, forward strand.
CTTCTTTGCGCATATCCAAACCATCGTAGTCTCGTTTTTCTCATCTTATCAACCACAGGGGCCACCTCTAGCTTCTTCCGAATGGTCTCATTCTTAGTCTTATCACTTCTGGTATGGCCACACATTCATTTCAACATCCTCATATCTACGACATGCATCTTCTGAACATGTGCATTTTTATACACTCCACCTCATACAACAAAGATGGTCCGTAGCACCCCGTGACATTATCGAAATTCCGCTAGAATGTAATCATGTGCATAATGCATCTTCCCAAGCTCCAATAGGAAATCCGTGACCAGATTTGCGATCAGCACGAAATGTTGAGTGAAAAAATAGTCTCGACCCGATTTTAGGTCAACTGGGTCGAAAAATAATTTTTCGTAATTAATTCCTGGACAGCGTTGATGCGCACCCCAGGCGCGATGCGCCAGGGATGCGCACTCACACTTGTTTTTTTTTTTTTTTGGAAAATTTTCAACAGAAATTGAAAATTTGTTTGGAGGAATTTTAGGAAAAAATGTACTGGTCCGCGCCCCTGTCGCATACCAGTACAAATTTTTTGACATTTTTTTTTAAATTTTGGGAAGGGTATTTTGGGTATTCCCAACTTATTCTAAGTCTAATAAACGAGTATTAGGGTCATTTCAAATAGATTAAGGGTTTTAAACCCCATTGTTCACCTAGTTCCTAAGCGAAGGTTTACTACGGGATAAAGAAGAGAAAGGCGGGGATATCAAGATTCGAGGTCAAATTCTTGGAGAGGACTAACAGTTCTTCATCCCAAGTATGTAAGGCTAAACTAAAAGCATGGAATTGTCCTCCCATGCGCCCCATAGATGGTCATAGACGAGTTGAGAACCCATGAGTCCTCACATATGATTCTTGATGTATTATCCTGATTAAATTCTTGAATTAATTTTCTATTGTATTAATGAGTTTCATGTATACAATAATATCTTGATGATGTTCTCGACATTGAGTAACTATTTGAATGTATGTTCATGTCTTCATTCACATGAACCCTAATGGAGGGCTATGGTTGCTTTTATGTATTATTTTGAAAATTGAGAATTGACGGTTATACTGAGCATGTTAAACACTGATAATTTCTTTCAGCATATTTTAATGGGTTTCATGAATATAACTTTTAGAGCATGAATAATTATTTGGGAAAGAGATTTGCTGATATGCAGAGAATTACTTTTGAAGCATGAGTATTATCCTTTCTAGAAAACACTTGACAATTTAATGAGTTTTGATTGAATTGAGTATTGAGTCTACATGACGCTTTGAGTACATATTGATCAAAATCTAAGTATATTTTCTCATAATAATTTCACTGATAGCTGATGGTGATAGTTGATATTAGTCTTAGAGAGGATGGGTTTGATAGATGAGTTGTGCCTGTTTTAGTCTTGCGAGTATTATTGAGCACCGAGTTGGGTGAAGAGTGTCACTCCAGAATTGTGTTTGCCAGCGTAGGATAGTCGTGCAGCACGTTCTGGCGACTCTTGTCACAAAAGTTGGACATTCTCTTTGGATCCAAGAGAGAGAGATAGAGATACTACGTCCCTTACCGTGGCAAGTTTAAGATGGGCGTAGCAATATGCTAATTCATTGTGCACCACCTAACTGAAGGGTAGTGGGATAGGATAGATGTCGGTTAAGAGAAACTCCCAAGCAACATTGATTGAGAATGAGATTTTTAACAGAGTCCTTCTTATCTTTTCAAACATGTATTATAAAGAGCCTGATTTACTTTAAACCTACATGTGCTACTGAGTTGAGATGAGTTGAGTCTTCTGATATCGAGTTGATGTTATTCCTATATTATTCTACCTGTTCCGATTTCATTCAGTTATTTTACATACCAGTACATTCCACGTATTGATGCCACTCTGAAGCTGCATCATTTTATGATGTAGATTCACGGGATTGAGATCATCAACAGGCGCATCGTTGAGGATCTTTGGACGTTAAGCGGATTGGTGAGCCTACTTTACTTTGGAGGATTCGTATGCTATTTTCATCTTGCTTTAGATTAAGATACTTATTAGCTTTATTTTGATTGAGGTAGTCATGGATCTCTCATTGACACCTAATAGTGATAAAGGCTTCATATACTAAAGTCAAATTGTTGATTGATAAGATTGTGAACTAGTTCTTCCTACTAGCCATTTATTATAATATTATTTTGAGACTAGATGTTGATGTACCCATTACTTCCTTATGTCTTCCCCTAATTAGTAGAATGCATGAATGAATGAATGTGATGAGGCCAAGTGGTTCACTTGGGGACTAGCAATAATCTCTGAGTGTCAGTTATATCTAGGGTACCCTCCCGGGGCGTGACATAGTCTAACAAAACTTACCTTTGAGTTTAGGTGGTATCTTTTTGTCACACAATACTCCCAAGGCGAGCCTTCGTTTAGTCCATGTTGCCCTAATACGTGTGTGACATCATCATCAATATCCCCACTACTCTGGATGAAGGACTCCAGATACTTAAAGTTTTCCCTCTTAGGGATAGGTTGAGTGGAAAGTCTCACATCAATGTCTGCTTCATCCCTCGCAACACTAAATTTACACTCTAAGTATTCTGTTTTGGTCCTGCTCAGTTTGAATCCTTTGGGCTCCAAGGTGTGTCTCTAAGCCTCTAACCTATCATTAACTTTAGTCTGAGTCTCATCAATCAGTACTATATCATCTACAAATAGCATACACCATGGAACCTCCTCCTGGATAGATCGCGTCAACTCATAACCTCTAATACATAAAAAAAAACATCCTCAATTTATCCCTTAACTCCCCAAATAGTCTTACAAGTCTACATTATCACAATACATTCAAAAACATCTCAAGTCCCATATTAGCATAATGATATTCAAAATCATGTCAATTCTCATGATTTATCTCAGGTTATCAATAGGATCGTCATCTACTAAATTTTCGACGTAAGCGATATCACCTTCCCATCAAATTATATCATATGATGCTATTGACTCATTAATCAATCTAAATCTTACAATTATCACATGGACATATCCAATAACTTAAATTCAGTCCCAAAAAGTTAGCCGAACCTATCTCGACACTAAAACCGCACTCGAACAAGCTTTCAATCAACTCAAGCCTCCAAACAATCTCATGATCGATCAATCACTATTGAAAAGAGATACTATGCATCAAGAGGTGCATTTTGATACCCATATAGGTACGAATTAGACTTAGGGGTAAAATGATCAAAATTAGTGCAAAAATTTGAAGTTCTCAAATCTGAAAATTGACTTCAAAATCAGATTCTACACGAAAAATGGAGTTTGTGGGTGAAAATTCCACTAAAATCGAGTTCAAATTGATAGAGAAATCACCATTTAAAGTTTCAAATTCATAGACCAAAAATTCTCAATTTTGGACATTCAAGATCATGCAATTCAACATAAAAATCATAAAAATTAATCAAAATGATATTAGAAACACTTAACCAAAAGATTTCTCCGAAAACTCTTTTTAAAAATCGCCTCTCAAAGCTTGAAATATTGAAAATGGAGTGAAAATGATAATTTTACGTCTTTAAAACTAACTCAGAAAAAAATGTACTCGCGATCGTGGATATTTATCCAAAAATTGGAAGAAAAAAGTAATTTATACCTCCGCAAACGCGGAGAAGAAAATGGAGCTGCACCAGATGTTTCACACCCAGCAATTGCAAAATCTCAAAATGGACCTCTGGGGTCCATCCAGAACCCAAATTTCACAAACTAAACATACATGCACATTAGAAATGGCGATCTGAACTCAACGGAGTAATCAGAATTTTATTTTGAAGTCTCCATGACACATTTACCAATGCAAGTCGAATAAACTAATTTAAAACTCAAAATACTAAAACTCTCCCAAATTCTTTTAAAAAAATATCCAATTTTGACTTATGTTACTGTTATCTAGAAGAAGACTAGTATTCTAAACTCCCTCCACTTTGCTATGTATTCTAGAAGATGATTCTTTTTCTTAAATTAGTCAAGTCTCTCATTGTTCTTTTATAGTCATCTAGAAGCCCAATAAGTTTTGAACTTCCAATCTATATATAAGCATTTGGATATACAACTTCAACGTTAATTAAACCCACTCCAATATACATTCCTATTTTTTAGATACACAAATTTTATACTATACTTTAATTTGTTTGTTTGACTTATGAAAGGATCGAAGGATTCAAGAATACCGGAAAATAAGGAAGAAGATACTCTTTCTCTTTCTGATCTAATTCCTATTCATGACGATGATGATATCGATTCTGAAGAATGTGAAAAGTACTACGACTCAAAGAGTAGTATTACTACTAATTCATCTGATGATGATGAAGATGTATTCGAGTTCATGAGCAACTACAAGAATAATGTCTTACTTCTTCAAGAAAACATACTCTTTTGTGGGAAACTTATTCCTAACAAAGACAATAACAATAATCCCATGGTGTCACCGATGCCAAAGAAACGATCGTTTTCGTTGTCATGTAGAAGTAAGTTGTTGGGATATAATCCAACTCATCAAGAAATGGAATTGAAGGATCTCAAAAATCGATTAAACCGTAAAGTTGTTGGAGATGGGATTAGTGATTGTAAATATGGCAAAAGTAATAATGGAAAAGGAAAAGGTATATTATGGTCCTTGATTAAGACATTAAGTTGCACTAGTGGTGGTGCATCCTACCATGCACAATCTGCAGTCAAAGCATCTATTGGTTCCATTTCACTTGTCTAAACGTAACAAGCCTTGAAGTAACAGGAAAATCGAGTTCGAGCCATGAAAACAGTTATTACTATTTGTATTAAAATAGACTGTCTACATTATCGCTCCTTGAAATGCGACAAGTCGGCTGCCTGTTTTTCTTGACTATAGTCTATAGGAGCATGCATATTGATAGAGCTTATTTTATTAGAATAGTTGTTGAATTAGAATATTCAATAATATTGATCTATACATCTTCTCTGCCTAACATCTTTACGTTCACATTTCAAGAATTCGTTTTTGCTCCAATATTGATATGTCTAAGCTCTTCTATATGGTCTCCAATCCAATTTTATTTTTTTAGTCTCCAACCCAAAACAGCTTATATTTAAACTAAAGGTATAACGAAGTGTATATTTAAATTATTTCTAATAATATAGAGAGATATTTGACTCTTTTTTATTTAATTTTCATGATTTAACCTCTTACGTAGTTACTCAATTCTATGAGTACTTAGGAAGCAACCAAACTAATAGTAACCCTATCCATGAAAGATCTCTAGAATCAAAACAGTTAGAATTGATGTCAGCTTAGTAAAGCCTACCTAGCTCTAGAAGCACACTATTGGTATTAGGTACAGGGTTGTCACCGAAAAAGATAAATTTAGGGATTCAATTGTTGTAAAAAAATAAGCTACGCCAATCATTACATAAGCAATTTGCAATGGACTTTATGAGGACGAGATTCACTAATTGTGTTCCCTAAAATTTTTTCATAAATAGCCTTTTAGTCATTCATTGTAAATGACCTAATACTCATTCACTCACTAACATTACACTATAGTCTTCTGTTCTTAAGCTTTGATATCAATTTTTGTTTATTAAGCTTGTCCGATAACGCTATCAACTTCGATATCGGACCTCAACTTATTTTTGTTCTCTTACTTGATAGCTTGATTATATTTTATTCTTTTACTTTTATGGATTAATTATATTTTGTTCCTTGCGCATTATATAATTAAGCAAGTTATATAATCGTAATTACGTGTTATTGGTCATCTCACTCCGTGTATTCTTGAGATACGTCAATAAATTCAAATGTATATTTTTAATGTTAAACAAATATGTGGGATCATAATTAGTTTAATGAAACCTACTCAAGCAATTTTATATGACTCTAATCTCTACTTCAAAAATAACCTAATCCCACCACTAATTAATTATTCTATTTTAAAAAAAAAAACAAATATTTTACAATATTACGCTCGTTAGATTGATGAATTGAGGCTATTCAATAATTGCATTAATTGAATTAATAATTAAAAGCTCTATGGATAAGAAAACATGGTATAATTGAAAATTGAAACAACCAAAACCTTCTCCTAATCCTCATAACAAATTAATTAACTATATTACGAGTAGATTAATGAAGCATCTTCCGACATAATCATACCAATTTGTTTGCAATAATTATCAATTAATTACAGGATTAGCCGACATAATCACGAGGCGAAAATAATCAATATTTCTAATTTTGTCATGTTAGGAAGTAGTTGAAAAGTTGGCGTATGAGAATATTAATAGCATATATATATATACTATATTAGCATGGACGGAGCTAAGGCAAAGGTGGTCTGGCGTATATCCTTCATTGAAAAATTATATGATATACAGAATTAAATATTAGCTATTATAAATGTATATTTAATCTATGCACATTTTAATACAACTATGAGAAAAATTTATACGTCCTTCTATAAATTTCTAATTTCACTGTTGTATACTAGTGTAGCTTGATGAAAACTATCGATCAGTCCGGATCAATTTTGAAGCTTATCAATTTGGCTTATTGATTATCGGCTCGCGGACATGCTAAATCATTATAGAACCATTAAGATATAGGCTTATTATAATAACCCCCGAAGTTCAGTTTTGGTATTTTTGATAAAATTACTAATTTGCCCTTTCCAAAAGTTGTTTTGAGTCATTTTTGGATGAGTTGGAAAGTCGGATTTTGAAAATCTTGTAAAGAGTTGGAATTTTGCTAAAGAAAGAGTTTTTAAAGACTTAAGATTTGAAATTTTGAGTTTTGAGGTTATCTTGAGTTTCAGGTGACGTAATGTGTAATAACTCTGAAGGTCATTTTTTGTATTTTCAGTTAAATTACCATTTTGCCCTTCCTGGAAGTTATTTTGAGTCTATTAGGTGAGGTGAAAAGTTGAATTTCAAGAACTTTGTGGAAAGTTAAAATTTTGCTAAAGAAAGAGTTTTTAAAGCTTAAAGTTTGAAATTTCGAGTTTTGAGGTCACCTAAAGTTTTGAGTGTCAGAATACAATTATGTCGATTCTACCACTCTGAAATACAGAATCTAGTCTAGAAGAACTGACATAGCTAAATTTGGAGTTAAAACGAAAATTTTAAACCCAAAGTTGTAATTTTTAGTTGAATTCGGATCATAGTTGACTTTGGTCGATATTTTGAGCTCAGAAGTTCGAATTGAAATTCTGATAGTTCCAGTGGTTCCAATTGATAAACTAACGCTAGAAATGGTCTCATTGTAATTTTTAGAGTTTCCAAAGTTATTTTGGATATCTAAGTTTTTAACAAGTTTTAATGAGCCTTATCGGGTCGAGGAGACCTCGAAATCGAATTCTGATAGTTTCATTGAGTTCAAAACGTTGTTTCTAGTAGAGTTATATATTTGGTTTGTGTGTATCAGGTTCTAAATGAACCCCAAGGATCCGTTTTGAGTTTTGAAATATAGCTGATTTTTCAAATCTGGTGCAGCCAAAAATTACCCTCTGCGTTCGTGGGATTGGGCCTCGCGTTTACAGAGGTCTACTCTTTTTAGCTCCGCGTTTGCGGAGGTCTGTGTAACCTTGAGCTCTGATTTTGCTCAAAAACAAATGTTGACACATTGTCGAATAGTCGAGAATTTTGACACATTCAAAAATAAAAATATGAAAATGAACTCTATGTCACAAATTTTATATACTCAATGGTATAAATATAATTCTTTTTACTTTTTTTTATTGAGTTCCATTTGAATAATCCTAATGAAAACATTATGAAATATGTTTAAAATAGTAATGTGGATGAAGGGGAGCTATCCATCATAGAAGAAAGTGGAAAAGAACAAATGAAGTAGGTTGTTTTATTCAGTACATTCGATGTATTGATTCCTTTTGAGCTTCAATGAGACAGATTGATGTTCAATTATTGTAATAGTCAATAACATTATAATAGTTGTTTTCTAAAATAATATTTTTATTAAAATAGCCAATTTTCTGAAACGGGTAATTTTCATATTATATCATATTATGTTTGATTAATAATGTTTTATTATAATAATTTAATAAATATCCAGAACATTACTACAAAATGTTTAAAATCAACAAAAAAACCAATAAAATCCATCGATTTTTGAATGAGTTTTTCAATAAAATCATGGATTTCGTTGGTTTTTCAATGAACTTTTATTAGAGAAAATTGATGGACTTTAAAAACTAAAAGGATGGCGCCGGTTATTTTCACACTAATTTGTGCGGAATCTATTAAAAAAAATGATGAAGTCCGTCAATTTTTTATTACTACTCTCTCTGTTCCATATTAATTGAATTTGTGAGGTAATGCACATATATTAAGAAAAATATTCAAAGACAAACTTTACATTATGCTTTCCACTATTACCCTTTGTAAAATCATAAATATGTAGTGTAATTATTTCCTAGAAAATATAAAAGTTCAATAAATGAAAGGGCAAATATGGAAAAAGTTTCAAACATTCATCTTGAACTTTGAAAAATTCAACTATTTTGAACCTTGAAAAAAGCCTCAAAAATTCAATTATTTTGAGACGGAGGGAGTATTATTTTTACAAAAAATCGAGAAACTCTATCAAGTCTTTAATTGCAATTAAGGAGTATAAATCGGAAACAGTACTAACATTTTATTTAAGAGCATATGTGGTCTAGAGATAGAAATATTCAATGTTATAGCAAATACTTAAGTTTAATTTCAAATTGCTACATATATTTTTATATAATAGTGAAAATCAATGGAACTCCTTGATTGTCAAACAAGCAATGGAGTTCTTTTAAAAATGTTACATTGATTTTTTAAATTTAAAGAAATTGACGTCTCTGAATTTTAGCCAAGAAAAATTGAAGGAATTCATCGATTTACTTATACTGACCCACTATTTTTTAACATAGTCAAGTCCAGTGATTTTGAATCTGTTTTAGGCAAAAGAATTCAAGATCCTCCATCGATTTTTCAACACATTCTACGATGGGACGAAAGGTTTGACTCATAAACAAAAGTCTTAAAAAGGAATAGTGTTATTTTAGATGCTACCTAATACACTGAAGAACTAGATAACTAACAAGAAGTACATTGCAGGATGTAATCAAATCAACAAAATTTATCATGAAAAGCTCTTTCTTAAATGAAGTAAAAAATTACGATCTATTTTTATAATATTTTTCGAAATCTCTATTAAAAACTCGAGTTATTTTAAGTTACAACTCTAAAAATAGACTGCATCTTAGTACTCTACCTTACAATTCTCCTAGTAGTAACTTCACCTTTTGAAGATTCTATAATAGCCTTGAAAGTCTTTACAACTTAATCAACAAACACATATATATTACAAAACCCCTAGCAAAGGAAATAGGGACCAATTCTTAAACACAAGAATCAACCTAACAACTTGAGAATTAAAGAAATAGCTTCTTAGGATATAATTTGAGAATTAAGGAAATAGCTTCTTAGGAATATGTTTTCTTTATTGATAGTTCAATTCTCACAAAGCACTCTTCACAATGACTATTGTTTGTTAAAGAATAATTCTCAATTTATGTGAATACTGTCCAAGAAAATAACATAATTGTGGTACTTTATATAGGAACAGGAATGGTTGAATTTCGTTGGCTTCAATCTCCAAACTGATAACTCCAGTAATGGAGATTGTATGCATATGCACTTAGTGAAGAGAGAAGACAAGAGTGTTTTACTTGAGAAGAAGAAATCAGTTACATCGCTTAATAATCTCACCCTCATCACATATCTTACATGCCTATTTATAGAATACAGCATTGCATAGCACTCCAATCTTAACTAACTTCTAACAATAAAAGCTAACTTATAACAACCTGTAAATGTTTATTTGTTTTCGATTCGCTTAGTGACATTGGGGCCGCCCACATGTTGTGGTGGTACAGTTGGTGCGGAAGTTGGCTGCTATTATTCCTTTATTCTTGCTTAGTACTGGGTTTTATGGAAAAGGGATGATATTGATTGGAAAAACTCAAGAGACTATGCAAATTATGCATTCTCGGACAACCTCACCTTTATTTCTTGTGATAACACTCCACAACAGGTTGACGATTCTAAGTAATATTTTTTCGTCGTTATGACTGTGTTAATCTTTGGTGTTTTTTTGGGATGGCCGCACTTGTTTTTTTTTTTTCGTATGTGCAACGATTGTGGACTGTATACCTGTTATTTTTCTAAGCTAATATGTGACGGGTATGACTATGACAAGATTGGAAGAAAGAATTTTGACCCTACTTTTTGTCATTTGAAATATGCGTCATTATTATGGGACTATGGTAGAAGGAAGATTGACTCGGGTGCAATTAGTGAAAATGAGGTGACTGGGAAGTGATTAGCAAGTTTGGAGGTTCTACAAGCTATCCGGTGCACGTTGGGGAAAGTGAGAAAGTTTCGGCATCTAAGTACGTTCCCAAGAGGAAGTCCTAGACCTATTTGATGTTAAAAATTTATTTTTTGCTTTTGGTGAACTAAATATATATTTTTGGCATAGTGTTGGATTTTGAACAGTGTAGTCCTTTTTGGGGTTTTATGGCTATGTTATTATATGATTGCCTAATTTTATACTCTTCTCATGGTTACTTAAAGTTTATGGTAATCTCCTTTTTTTCATATATTTCTTGTTGATGTTTGTCAACTATTACCATTCTTTTTATGTTCAGTGTCAGCATTAAAAAAGGAAAAAAAAATTGTCAGGACACCAACAAGACATGCATAATCATACCATATACTAAAGACATGTTTCTACCAAACAAATCCACCATTTTTTCATGATGGATGCATAGCATAAATTGGGGGAAAAAAACGTACACCAAACTTAATACCATTAACCAAACCAAATAATTCACCATGTCAGCTTGGACAATGCTACCATTCTACATATTTTTCAATGCCAGTAATCCGAACAGACATGTTTCTACCTATAAATTTATTTAATTACTAAGTAATATTTACTGCCAAAAGAAATGATAAGTATGTTTAATAGTAAATAATGTCGTAGTTTGTACACAACATCAAAAATATAATATATCAATAACAAAATTGACATAAATGTCAATACAAAGAAGAAGTATTAAAACACCAACACATCTAAATGGTAACATTCATCTACATTTACGATGATGATGGTATTTCGAGGCAATTCTTCTTAGTGTGTCTTTCTACTCCACATAAATTACAGTTACCTTTGACTTTCTTGCATTTCATTTCATTGAAGCCATTTTTTTTTTTTTGTCTTTGTTTGATGGTCTTCCTGGTCTTCTTCTTGTATTGATTGATAGTACCAATTCATCAACTATATGATCAGGAACCACCCACGTGCTTTCACAAGGAAGTAGTTTGATAGGTATTGCATAAGCGTCCCTGAAGTTCCTGTTGCTATAGTAAATGGAGCAACACGACTCTGCACTCTTATTTCGATATTCAATAGCAACTATGGCATGACTACATGGTATTTCATCATGCTAAAACCTTCCACAGATACACATGCATGTATTCAGACAAACGGTGAATCTTTTTGCACTGTCTATAACGGTATGAAGATGTTTCGTTGATGCCCATACCTTCAAAAAATAATACAACAATCATGATCATTATTTTTTTTATTTTACAATAAATTAAAAATAGTTCTAGATTGTACGAACCGTCATATTATTTGGCAATAGCTTATTTGCCATCAATATCTCATTATATTTCCTTGAAAGGATTGTTGTTGTTTTTCTTCCTTCCTCATTGTGTTTTCATTTCAACATTCAATTGTCTGTCTTACGTACTCCAACATAGGAACCACTAGTAGCTTTCTCCCTGGTAAGATTGTTTTATTTATGGAATCAGCTATGTTTACTAGTTAACGTCCAAGTCTGGTTTACCGTTGTATAATAGCAAGACCACTTTTCAAAATCATTCTTCATTAAATATCCTCAAATTTTTGGATTTATTTCATCCATTTTGTCCATCAAATCATTAAACTCTTGCACAGTATACACCTTTGTCAAGCTAAAAAATAACTTCCTAACTTCCTCGACATTTTTGTGTGTTTTCTTCAATATATTGGTCCACAAATGGTAGATACAAGCATATTGTTTGAAATCTGGGTAACACTTGTTATAGCATTTCATGTGCTTTTATTTTTATCTGAAACAAAGCACATACCATCTCTATCGCCAAATGTTGTTTTGAAATTTTCAAAAAATCAACTCCGTGCGTTGTCATTTTAAGAATTGGTGATACCATATGCCAGTAGCAAAACATGTCCTAAGATATTTTCAAATTTAGTAGTCTACCCAACAAATACTTAAAAGAATCAAATTTGCTTTTGTGTAATAACAACTAACCTCCAGGATCCATTGTGCTAGCTATCAACATGGTTCCTTCAAATGTTGAGCGTATGTGTGTTCCATCAACTACAACTATTAGACGACAATATTCCAACCCTCTTATGCTTGCATCAAGTATAATAAAACAATATAAAAACCTGTCGTCCTCAGTTTTCATAAGATTAACGACTGTCCCAGGATATGTTTGCTCCAATATAAAAAGATATGTTGGTCCTTTAGTATATGTCTCTTCTGAATTCCCTCGTAATATTTTCATTGCTTTTTATTTGCCCCTTGTTATGCCGAAAATTATCCAGCTTTAAAAACTGATTAAAAATTGAAAATTATTCAAAAATTGAGAATCAACTTAAACTCAATTGATTTGAGAAAAATCAATTCTCAAAATTCGAATGACACAAAGTCGCCACCTAATTTTTGGATAATTAGGAAACCCTTAAAATATTTAAAAGACTAACAGAAAATCTTTTAAAAATCA